>JAGFBZ010000781.1:350000-493091 GCA_018398805.1 Hirundichthys speculiger | reverse complement strand
CAACTAGCAGCCATGTTGGATTTTAGAGTCAATCCGACCTCAGGGGGACATTCCAACTGAAACTGAAAATTCCGATTCCTGCGTATAACTGGAACGCACCATGAGCTGAATTATAACTTTCAAGAGACAACACTCACATTTTTAGTTATTTATGCAATTGTTTGAAGATTTTTCAGCATTTTTTTTAAAGTAGCTTCCACATCACATGACCCAGCGCCGCAAGATTGAAGGTGAACGACAAGAGACAAATGTTTTTATTGAATTTTACACCTTTTTACATTTTACATCCATGTTTTTATTTTTTTTATGTATTTCTTTCAGTATCTTCCTCATCCAAACCTCTTTTTAAATTAAAAAATATATTCTTTTTTCCCCCCTCAACAGGTGTTTTAAAAGTACCTTCCACATCACATGACCCAATTTCTCAACTCCTGAATGAAACTACAGACAAATAAGACACACCTTTTTTTTCAATATTTTAGAGGAAATTTTTTTGTTACATATCAATATTTTTACAATAAAAATCCACAGTTTTCACTTACTTCTTTTAATAATTCCTCCAAACCTCTTTTCTATCTTCCTTTTTAGTAGCTTCTTCATCATGTGACTGTGGCATCCAAACTGTAGTTTGGGATAAATTTGACACAGGTTTTTGACCGACGAGAAAAAGATTTCAATTAAAAAAATATGTCCCAAACTGTAATAAAAAAGAGGAGAGTGTTCTTTGTCTCTCTAGCACTGCATTGAAATTAAAACCATGCTACTACAACTAAAACTCAGGTTTCGAGCCGCTGGGTCAACTGGAAAATTAATACATGAAAATGACTAAATACCAAAGTGTTCCATGAAAAACTATAATGTAAAACATAAAAAGCACTAAAATGAAATCCAAAGAGGTGTGTCGTATTTGGAGTCACTGAATTTCTGTAAAAACGTTGATTCAGAGCGACTGTCTGTGGAACATCCAACCTAAAACTAACTTCATCGAGGTGGCGCGTCACCACATATTTCAAGATTTAAAACAGGGATTTTCCGCCCCCTTATGTTCAAACGCTGGCTGCTACTACAGCCAGAAAGAGAAGCATCTGAAGACTTTATTTAAGTATTTCAATTGAGCTTGTTTAACATTGAAAATATTTTTTGTTTTTAAATACAGACTGTTTGGCTTGAGAAATAGCAATAAATCAATAAATACATCCTTTTTTTTTGGCTCAGTTATGCATAAGCCTGTGATGTTGGCCTTATTTTTCCTTAAGACAGTAAACACAGCCTTTAAAAAAAAAAGTTTAAATCCAGCTCTTCTAGATAATTATTTGTTGCTGTGTCTGTAATTTATATATATATAAAAAAAGACTATTAAAATGCAATTTTTCAAATGTAATGATTTATTTAGTCAAATGTAATTCTTTAAAACAATAAACAGTGAGAGGAAAAAAAGGAACATTTCAAAAAATCTATTGCTTAACTTGCAATATGCAGTTTTCTGTGCATATTTTAATGATTCAAACCAAATATAAATAAAAGTATGTTTTGAAAGTTTTTCCTCTGAGACGTCTCAGTGGCCCGTTCATTCATTCATTCGGGCCTCAGAGGCTCCAGCTGCAGCCACAGGCCTCCCTCTGCACGTAGCACGAGCTGGGGAAGACGGCGAACCCCCCCAGAGCCGCTCCCGTCTTCAGGGTTCACGCCGGGGCTGAGACGAAACCTCAGCAGGGTCAACGCCACCACAACTCGCAGCTCAGCCATGGCGAATTTCTGCCCGATGCAGTTCCTGTGGGAGAAGGGCCGTGAATATTCACTTCACTGACACATTTGATCATGTCGATCTTTTGTGGCTTAGCGATGAAACTGGACCTGGGGCCTGATGAGAAGGGGATGAAGGCGTGAGAGGAGCGGTTCTGTGTGCCGGCTGGATCAAAACGCAGAGGATCAAACTCCTGGTTTAAGAGCAAAGTCACGCAGGTTACACACGGTAGATCCGACCCAAAGTGAAACTAGTTTTAAAGCTCTTACATGCGGGTTCGTCCAGACTGAAGGGTTGTGGTGGGTTCCATAAATGCTGACCAACGAGATTACACCTGGGAAGAGTTTACAGAAATCCCCATCACAAACCGACCCACCAATCTGTTTCACTTCCCAGTTGAAACTGGTACACACCAACTCCTCCACCAATGGGAACGCTCAGAAACGCCGCATCACAGATGAAGGACTGTAAGGTACAAAGTGGGTTTCTGGCGCAAACAAATGTGGATAGAAAGAAAACTGACAATACAGCTTATTAACCTTTAATATCTAATTTAAGATCTTAAAAAGCCCAGCTTCTCACCCTCTGGTACGGTGAGGCCTCCTGGCAGCGGGACGTCCTGCGTGTACTTCCTGGTTACCGCCTGCACAGGTGAGTGCAGCCTGAGACTCTCTCTGATGCACATGGTGGTGAAGGGAAGACTGGACAGATCCTCCCTTTACACGAAGAGACGCGTCAGCGCACGTGTGACGTGCACACTCACCTCAGTGAACAGGTGTCTGAGTCTTTTTCCTGACCACTCTACTTCCTGTCCGTCCCGTCCTTCCATCAAATCCATCACTTCCTGTCTGCATTTGTCCTGATGTTGTGCGTGTCGAGCTAAATTATACAGCGTCCAGCAAATGGCGCTCGCTGTCGTGTCGTGACCTGTGAACAAAAATGATGAAGATCTAATTAAGACTTAAAATTAGATCTCTAATGCTAAATGTCCAGGTTGATGAGTTTATCATAGTTCAGAATAATCGTTATAAATGGATCCTTATACCTCTTTTGACAGCCTTTTATAAAGCTTCACAGTTTTATGTCTGTATGAAAGAGGTCATTTAAGTCAACTTAAGTCAAAAAAACATTGACCACCATGTTAAAATGTCCATCTTTGCAGCTGAAATAAACATAATTACAGCCTGGTTTAAAAAACTCCTTCATGTTTCCGGTTTTGAAGTGATTATACAAACTCCCGCTGACTCAGAAGGAGCCAATTTAGCACGAAGATAAGAAGAAAACAGGCTCGAGCTGCCCAGTGGCATTATGGGAGAGGAAGAGGAAGAGGAGGAGGTAGAGGAGGGCTCAGGAGCCCTCATAAGAAAACTTATGGGTGACGTTACCGTCACCGGAGGTTTGTCTCATTCTCCTGAGTGTATGAATGTATTAACCTAAATGCCAAGGATATAATATTATATTATAATAATAGTGACAGGAAAATGCAACACTTAATTAATTTGATTATTCTCATTGCAAAATTCCTACATACATAAAACTAAATTCACCAAAGGTCGACCTTTCTTTCCGGCTTTTGAAATCGACTTCAAGAATTACTTTGAACGTATTAAAAGAATTGATAATAAAAAATGTATATACACTGCTAACATAATTGAAGACATATTGGGAGAAATATAACATGTCCTGCCCTTCTCCTTGTTTTTTTTTTTCTAGTTTATTTCATTAAGATTATATTTTGTTTAGGATATATAAGTAATGACCTATGCACTTTATGTTTCATAAATTGACTATATTCTTCTGATGCCAGACTTAATAAAGTTATTTTAAAAAAAAATGAGTGTAGCCAATGTAACGGACACTCATGACCACAGAGGGCGCTGTTTACCCACAATCCCGCCTCACCTGCAAACATGAAGGTGTTGGCCTCGGCCTGAATTTCCTCATCAGACAAACCTTGTCCGTCTTCATCCTGTGACACATAGCTGGTCATTTTCTTTTGTTAATAAGAATTACTTCACTAATCTTCTACATTCATTATGTTTAATTAATCACATTTCTTCTTCTGTTCTACCTTTGACTGCAGTATTATGTCCACGAAATCTTTCTTCCTCTGGTGTTTTGTGCTGAGATTGGAAAGTGTTTCTGCTTCCCCCTGTTGGTCGATGAGGGCACGACGCTTCTGAACCACTTCCCTGGTGAACCTGAACGCAGCAACATAACACGGTTGAATTAAATACGCACCACAAGACTGGATTTAAATTTAAAACTAATTTGACTTTATGTATAATTGCAGAATTCTGTTAAAAAAAAAACTCAATTTCAACACAAGTGATAACACTTCCAGTATCCCATCTCAAACTAGCTGATGACATCTGGGCCAGATCTAAGTTTGATGAGCAGTTCATGAACTTTGGGACACCTCAAAAAATCCTGCAACAGGTATTTAAGGAGAAGGATATTTTTTTTCCACGTTTTCTTAAAATAAATGATTTCATCAGAGCCCAGATGTGTGACAGACTACCTGTGAACAACACTTAGAGCCTGCTTGAACCGTTTCCCCTGCTGGGTTTTCCAGTAAATCCAGTCCCAGTGATGTAAAATCCTAAACCGACGATCTATTATCAGGTCGCCGAGTTCCAAGATGGCCGACACGTAGTCGCTGCAAGATCTGCGAGAAGGAGAGTTTATTAAAACCACAGAGCTAAAGTAGCTGCATCGTGTATGAAACAGTGATGTCGCTGCGTTCTCACTCCTGACAGTTGCTGCTGTAGCTGAAGGCACATTTCAGTAAACTGTCCAGCGTCATCAGGGTGACGTGCTCGAACATTTCTAGGTTCCTGGTGCCTCCGGCCACCAGGCGGCGCCATTTATCCTGAAAATCAGACGAAAGACAGAACAAAACAGTTCAGCAATTCACAGTTATCGTCTCCCGACGGGCTTTTCGTCGCCTGCGAGTTCTCCAGATTGAAAAGGTGGAAAGATTTTCATCAGCCAGTGATTAAATGTGGACCGTGAAGAAGTCTTGGTTGGAACATCTTCAGCTTTTCTGAGACTCAGTCTTCATCAAAGACAGCTGGTAATTAGTTTCAGGAAGTGTTTTAGAGAAGTATGAAACCACAATATTTATTCCCATGAAAACACAACAAATGTTAAACATCAGCTGAGTCATGAGTTCTGTTTTTAGATTTATTGTGTACTTATTATTGATTAAACTCAATACAGATGAAAGTCTAACAACAAATCCAGTAAAACGTGAAGCACATCATTAAATACATTTTTTAAATTACAGTATTTGCTGATTTTAATTAAACTTATAAAGTCAAATGGGTGTATTTTTAACAACGAGAGTCACTTCAATAATTTTAATACAGATTTTGCTGAAGATCTTAATGTTCTTTCGAATATTTATCACAAAAAGACCATTAAACCCCTGACAAAGATATATGTGTGACTTCATGTGTGTGTGCTCGTGTCTTACGTGCATGGTGTTGGTTGAGGAGTTAAACGTGGCGACATAGTTCTTCAGAATATCGAAATGAAAAGCTGGAGTCAACAGTCGCCTCTTACGAGACCACGCTTCCCCGCCGATCAGCAGCAGGCTTTGCCCTGCGACAAAAAAAAAAACGACAGCTGGTTCCAGTGTGGAGATAACGCTTAGAAGCTGAGAGAATCATTATTTAACTGTATTATTATCAAGAAAAGAAAATGTTAGATTAATTCAGCAAACTGTTTTCAGCGTCCTAAAGCCACTGTATGTAGCAATATCATGTCTGACCACAAGGGGGCAGTAAATCTTAAGAAAGTTCATGTGTCAGCCCCTGGAAAATACAGTGATTTATACTTCTACATGTGGCTCAACTGTGCTCATCATCACCCCCCCCCCCCCCCCCCATCAGAAGTGGCATTGCTACATAGGGTGGCTTTAATGGGTGACCCAGAGTTGATTAAATGTTAGCAGGGCAGGTTCAACTCACCCAACCAAGGACGCAGGTGGCCGTAGATCAGCTCATCCTTCACTGTGATGTTGGCTTGATGAAGTAAAAAAAAAAAAACAACGAGCAATCATTAAATCTCTGTAAAAACTGGTTTTCATGGTGAGAAGCCAGCTTCGCTGCTCCGGCTGCCAGTTTGTCTTACCGTTTGCCATCAGCAGGGGCTTGACGTAGTCGGGGTGAAAGAGCCTGACCATGTGGTAGAAAGGACCGAGGAACCAGCTGCAGGAGTGTTTGTAGGTCTGCACCAGTTCATCCACATGCAGGAGACCCTCCTCTGTGCTCTGCATCTGAAGCAGACTCACATTTGTTTTATCGTAGCTCACAGAGGCCACATATTCTTCCTTTTTTTTTTTTTTTATTAACAAGTTGACACAATTTCCTGAGGCCTTGTGACATCCTTTGGTCAAAATTTCAGAAATGTGATACAGTATCTCCCTCTTCTTTATTTTTTTACCGCTCTAACAGCCTTGAAAGATGTAAATGGACCTACAATGTAATTGTGAGTATGGCTGAACTCACATACAGCATCATAAAGCAAGGAGGGCATTTAAGAATAATATTTAGCAATGGAGAGTACATCCTGTATCCTGCAGTTAAACGTTACGTCTCCATTTCCTCAGCGTGCTCAGATATTTAAAAAAAATAAGATGAAAGATGCATCTTACTTGACCCAAGTGGCCGATCAGCCATGAATGTGTCGGCGGCGTGTTGAAGCAGGACAGCCTGTGGGTGTACCAGGCGTGATGCACCAGCAGCCTCACGGTCCAAACCGCAACCACGGCGACCAGTCCTGCAACGAGCATCTTCAGGACCAGACAGGGGTCTGCCGAGCTGAGGATCTGGGAGAGGACACCGCGGAGGAGAGCCATCCTGACCCGGGAGAGAGCGGAGACCGGTCCAAGTCTGCAGCTGTTCTCACAGCCAGAAGGAGACTGATGTGTTGAAACACAGAAACCACCCGTCAACTGTTAACTATTTCAACAGGAACAACTGCTGAAAACTATTTGACACTACTTCCTGTGTTAGTAGAATTACACAGTTATCCTCCACGGTCTCATTTGATGTAATTTTATGTTTACTGAGATCCAACAGAGGGCCTGAACTCTAAACACTGTGATGGTGAAGACACAAAGAGGATCACAAATATTAGTTTATGTCACATTCTGTACATAAATGTTGCCAAAATGATTTTTTAATGCATCTTAGATTATTTGATAAGCAATTACACTTTTTTCCTTCTTCCTTTTTTCGTGAATGACGGCCCTGCAGCGTGTCGTTATCTGCGTGTCTGTTTTTCCGAGGCGCTCCTGAAGGCCACACTGATTGGCACCAGGTGCAGATCACCTGCGGGGGTGACGCCGGAGAGATCCGGAAAATCACTTTGGAGAATCCTGCGACACCAAACCAAGCAGCTTCCGAGGAAAAAAACGAAGATCTTCGACTTACTGGATATTTCCAGGTGTGATGTTTACACCTGTAACCTCCAGGTAACGTTTGCTCGGTTAAATTTAGCCTCAGCAGCGTCAGAAAACGCAACGTTGTTGCTTAGTAGTTCAGCTAATTAACTTTATTATTTATCAGAACTGTTCTGAAATGTTAGACTGAATGTTTGTTTGAACATTAAACAGCTCTTTAAACATCTGGATAAAAATAATAAAAGACGCACAGCATTTATATGGGGTGCCGAATGTAAAAACTTGATTACAGTTTTCAAACTGATATATTTCAATATTAGTCTTTTTCTTCACATTAGCTCATTTTACACACATTTGAGACATAAATTATTTAAAATGTTAAATCTAAATTTAAATAAATAAATAAATAAAATTAAATCTAAATATAAATGTTAAATCTAAATTAAAATTAAACTTATAAATCTAAATGTTAAATCTAAAATTAAATAAATGTTAAATAAATCTAAATATTAAACTAAAGTTAAATAAAATCTAAACTAAAAATCTAAATCTAAATAAATAAATTAAATCTAAAAAATTAAAAAATCTAAATATTAAATCTAAATCTAAATGTAAATTTATCTAAATGTTAAATCTAAATCTAAATGTTAAATCTTAAATCTAAATATTAAATCTAAATCTAAATGTAAATCTTAAATTAAATATTAAATCTAAATCTAATGTTAATCTAAATCTAAATGTAAATGTTAAATCTAAATATTAAATCTAAATCTATCTAAATGTTAAATCTATATCTAAATGTTAAATGTGTCGCCGAGTGTAAAGCGGGTTATTTAGAGGATTTACAAATGTCCCATGCCCCGTAAAGTCTCACAGCCGCACAACCACGCCCACACCACTGATTAGGATCATGGGAAGAGGGCTTGAGGGAGAGTCGGGACTCGAACATGGCTGCCTCCCTGCCTGTGGAAGATGGGGCCGGTACCGCTGAACAACCGCTTGAAGTGCAGCCTGCCACAGCCGCCAACACCGCCCGTTCAATGTTCCACAGGCAGGGAGGCAGCCATGTTCGAGTCCCGACTCTCCCTCAAGCCCTCTTCCCATTGATCCTAATCAGTGGTGTGGGCGTGGTTGTGCGGCTGTGAGACTTTACGGGGCATGGGACATTTGTAAATCCTCTAAATAACCCGCTTTACACTCGGCGACATTTAACATTTAGATATAGATTTAACATTTAGATTAGATTTAACATTTATTTAGATTTATATTTCATTTCATTTAGATTTAGATTTAACATTTAGATTTTAGATTAATATTTAATTTAAGATTTAAATTTAGATTTAGATTTAATATTTAGATTTAAGATTTAACATTTTAGATATAGATATTTTTAGATTTAACATTTAGATTTAGATTTAATATTTAGATTTAGATTTAATATTTAGATTTAACATTTAGATTTAGATTTAATTTAGATTTAGATTTAGTATTAAATTTAACATTTAGATATAGATTTTTTAGATTTAACATTTAGATTTAGATTAATATTTAGATTTAACATTTAACATTTGATTTAGATTTAATATTTAGATTTAATACATTAACATTTAGATTTAGATTTAATATTTAGATTTAGATTTAACATTAGATTTAGATTAACATTTAACATTTAGATTTATATTTAATATTTAGATTTATATTTAACATTTATATTTAGATTTAACATTTAGATTTAGATTTATATTTAAATTTAATTTAACATTTAACATTTAGATTTAACATTTTAAATAATTTATGTCTCAAATGTGTGTAAAATGAGCTAAATGTGAAGAAAATGAGCTAAATATTGAAAATATATCAGTTTGAAAACTGTAATCAAGTTTTTACATTCGGCACCCCATACATTTAAATTTCCAGACTCCGATTTTAGTGTCATTCATGATAAAAGACACCTGATTTAATTTGTAGTTCTTGTTTTAGAAACATTACTCCTTAAACTGAAAGACCATAACTTTGTCTGTCATTGTTGCAGTTGAAATGTATTTAAACGCTATTTTTGTTTAAATCTTTGACACATTTAAATTGGCTTTCAGAAGTTATAAAAGCTGAAACCACTTACCTGAAATAGCAGCTCATCAGTTTAAAGTGATTGGTACACAGATGTTTGACTCTAAAACTAGTTCAGGGGAGCTGGGAGATCAGACCTGCATTCAGGTTAAGATATCAGCTCCACGTGTCGAGCCTGTTTTGTTTACTGTTATTTATATTTCTTCTCCTTAAACCCTCTAGCAGGGGAGTTTATTTTCTGTCAAAATACCTGAGCAGCGACGCCCACAGTGCAGTTTATTTTATTCACAGAGATGGTGAAATCTGACCAACATTTAAGGCACAAATGTTTCCACACAAGTGAACTATTTGAAAGAAAGACTGAATTTTGTGACGTCACTGAAGAACTGCTGCACGTGGGCAACACGAAGTACCCCCAGCAGCTTGAAGTAGCCATTTACTGTAAGACTTTATCAGTCTGGTGTTGTTGTGGAGGAATTGCTTCAGATCATGGACCTTATTGGGTGTTGGCTTGTGGACGGCTGCCTTCAAAGTCCCTCGATGGTATTTAATTTTAACAAGTCATCAGTTTATTCTGATGTAGATTTACTGTTGCAGTTGGGATCATATTTGACCCAAACGGATGATTTTTATGGTCAGCTCAGTGACTTAAAACAAACCTAAACATCATCTCTGCCGTGCTTGACTGTGGATACGAGCTGTTTCTGATAAAAGTCTGAAGACGACTCCACTTTGGTCTCATCTGTCCGTGGGACATTGTCCCAGAAGTCCTGTGGTTTGCTCAGATGCAGTTTAGTGAACCTCAGTCGTGCGTCCAAACAAACCACATTTAATGAGGTTTCATTTAACATCCTCAGTGAAGCCTGTAGGGTCTAAGTTGTAACTTTTTTCTTTGTATTTTTCTGAGCATGTTTGAGGCAGCATTTAAAAAGCTGTGTTGTATTTCCCTGAGACGCACTGCAGTCAGTCAGGTAAATTATATTATGTTTTAAAAAAATAAAGTTTAAAAGAGGGATCACATGACTGTAATCTTTTGTTGCGACCTCTCAGGCCTTCAGCTCTTTCTGTTCACGTTGCAGGTTTTCAGCCTCGTGTGCGTGAAATGGCGGAGCGGCGTGACAGCTGTGACAACCAGATGGGAGCTTCCTGCTCGCCTCCCTCCTGCAGCTCCACCCGATCACCGCTGACGGTTGAACCTCCTCTGCTGCCTTCGTGGAGTAACGATCATTCAGAGCAGGACGAGGACTCTGGAGACTTTCATGTCAGCGAACGCTCTTCTTCTCGTTTCTACGAGGAGCTCTTCTGTACCCGCCAGGCCTCCATCCCTCAGGCCTCTCTGGTCGGCGCCCTGATGGGCGCCTCGGCGGCGCAGTGTGACGTGGTGAAGCAGGGCTATCTGGGGAAGCTGGAGCGCAGCCATAAAAGATATTTCGTCCTGAGAGCGGGAAGTCACACCGGACTGAGTCGACTGGAGTGGTACAAGAGCGAGGAGAAGTTCACGGCCGTGGAGAAGTCTGCTGGGAAAGCTGCGCTGTTTGGGTCAAACAAGCAGGGGTTGGTAAAAGTAATTACAGCTAATTAAAAGGTTCAAATGAGGCCTGACTGTTAGATTTAACTCATTATTTTTAGATGTTTGTCACTTTTATTGGCTACAATAACCGTCTTCCTGGCTCTGTATAAAAGCATTAATTGGATAAAGCTCGGTCTTACCTGCTGTGTGTAGCTCAATAAATACATTTAAATTAAACTGAATGCTTCTTTCCAGGGTGATTTACCTGCGCTGCTGCCTCGGCGTGAGTCGGATCGGCAGTTCCTGCAAAGACCACACGGTGGCGCTGTATGCCAAAGATCAGACGATGGTACTTGTGATGGAGGACCAGCAGCAGAATGAAGACTGGTACGTTGCCATTAAGACGTTGATGGAGGAGGAGCAGAGAGATGAAGAGCACGGAGAAGGTGTCAACGAAGAAGATGACGGGTACTGCACTCTGCCCTTGGCAGCTTCCTTCAAAGAGGTTGGGCCAGAACTTTTATTTTATTGATGCATCATGAATCGTACCTCTCTTCTGTAGTTAAAATGTCTTTTTAAGCTATATAGGTTCGTGGCTTTTCTAAAAATTTCAAGTAAATCAGAAATTAGATCAAAACAAGAGCAGGAAGCAGCAGGAACAATCATCATGTCATAGAAAATAAAAAGAGGAAAAGAGGAGGGAAAACATAAATATTAGATGTAAAAATGTTGCCGTGCCGCCTCCGTCTTTGTGAAAGGTTTGGCCCGTCACGGTGAAGCCCAGAGGTCTGGGCTCCTCCAAACCTCTCACGGGGGAGAACCGCCTCTGCCTCACAGCGACGTCACTGGTCCTGGTGAGACTGGGAACCAGTACTGACTGGCCATCGGTCACGATTCCTCTGCTGAGCGTTCGCCGCTTCGGCCACCTGGACGGTTTGTTCTTCTTGGAGCTCGGCAGGTCGGCGCCAAATGGTCCTGGAGAGCTCTGGATGGAAGCACGACAGCAAGGTGAATAAATGACGTGAAGTTTTATTGATTGATGATTAAAACTTTTCTTCACCGCGGATCTGTGACTTGTCGTGCACAGGGAACCCTGCACTGGCCCAGCACATCCACGAGGTGGTCCGGGAGACTGTACGAGCGCTGAGAGCTCTTCCAGACTTCAGCAGATCACCGCGGTCCAGTCACAATCACCACGCAGCCCTGTTGGCCTCTAAACGGTCCCGACCCAAATGCAGAGATAAGCTAGCGAACGTCAGACCGCTGGGTCCTCTGGTCCTGAACCCCAGAAGCTCAGCGGGCCAGACCAGTCCTGCACGATGCCACCTGAATGAACCCAAGCCTGGATCCTCCCCGAGCTGCCCGTCCAGAACCCAGCAGAACTCTGAGCCCGACTCGGCCAGCTGCGTGGGAACGAACACAGACCACGGCGGAGCTGCAGCCTGGAGGATGCAGAGCTGGGAGTCGGCTGAAGAGGAGGAGGTGCTGGGATACATGATAATGTCTCCTCACGTCAGCCGCAGTTCATCTGGATTATCTCAGGATGACTACGTTGTCATGGAGAGTCCACAAAAACAGAACCGACAGACTTACTCCACCTCCTCCTCCTCGTCCCTCCAGACTTCATTCAGCAGGTGGGGAAACAGTTCTGATATCACACACTACAAATTAAAACTTCACATCTGCAAAAATGTTTTTCACACATCTGTTTTTGGCCACCGTTTGTGCACAAGTTGGAGTAAATCTTCTGAAACGCACCTGTCTGTCCCCGTAGCTTCACCTGTGACAGCGACTCGTCTCTGCATCACTCACCTTTTCTGAGGACTTCAGTCCAGCAGTCGGAGACAGAAGACGAGCCGTCGCCGACGAGCTCCAGCCGCTCCGTTCAACCGCACGGCGACGAGGAGCAGACCAGAACTCCTCCTCCGTTTGAGTGGTCCGTCCTGATGGCTCCGTTTGTTTTCAGTGGATCAGGTGGTACTGGGCCACCAGAGTCCAGCCCGGACCTGGATACAGGTCAGTCCGGCCCACTCAGAGTGGTCCCAGACCAGTCTGCTGTTAAAAGATACTGGCTGTCAGAGTGTCTGCTTTCTTGCCTAAAAGGTGAGAAAAAGGAGAGTTTGGAGTAAATAACTGTTGTTTACATGGTGATAAGAACTTGAACATCTTATTGAATTGTAGCAGGTCACATGGTAGATACAGGATGTCATGTGACACCTGTAGCCGCTGAAAACACCCGACCTGCTGCACGAGCTGCTCAGTGGTGTTGAATAAAATGTGGAAGCCCAGAAAAAGAAAAAAAATTAAGCTGTTGAAATAATTTAAATGAATTCAACGTGACTCTTTCTGCTGCTGTCTTCTACTGTCACGTTTGGTTGTTCTCAGTTTTTCAGTGCGATATGTGGCGGGGGAAAAAAAAAATAAAGTTGTCTTCCTTGAATATTTAAGTGCCTCAAGATTCTGTTAATGTCTAATTACCTTTTTGTTTTTGCACCAAAACCACAAAAAATAATAATACAAAGAATTGATTTTTTTTTTTTTTTAACCCCTCAATGACATTCAAGCTAAAGCTAACCTGGAAAATAGAAAAAGAAAGCAAAACATGAGTGGGAATTAGATGATTAGTACTAATACTAGTCAAGGTTTTTATCTTTTAAAACCAGCCACTGTGAAACTGAGAAATGTCTGTTATCCTTCAGTGATCTATTTTTAATTTTCAACATCCCATTGAGTGAGCAGCAGCGCCCTCTGCAGTCTTTACAGGAAAGCGGTGCTTCACCCCGATCAGAACAAAATTATAATACCAGCATCATTCTAGTGTTTGAAAACAGAAGAAAACTACTCAGACTCAATCAGAGCAGTTGTTTTCCAGCCATCAAACACTTGAGTGAATAAGCTGAATATGAATTTCAGTGCTGAGGTCAAGGTTCCTGCAACATTTATCATAATAGCATCATCACACATGTGGAGTAATTTCACCAGCAAATATAACAAACACAGATACACTGAAGAGGGAGGTCAGTTCTGGGAGATGGAATCAAGAAGAGACAGTTTTACTTTACAACATATGTTTATATCTTTTTAAATGTTCATGAAGCTGCAGTTAATATTTTCTTCTTCATGCTGAATTAACACCTCTTGTTTTTGGTCAAGCCCTTCCTGTTTCCTACTTCTCTGTTCTTGATGAGTGTTAATTTCTGCAAGGCGACATGTTTGAGACATTTTTTTTTCTTGACACCTGACTGTAATCACATGTTTGTGTCATTAATTATGCACCATGACGGCTGATCGTTAGAGCATCATGTAGCCAATCATTTTCTTTGGAGGCTAATTATTATAAGTCCTTTTTTGTAATCTTGGAGTTATCTCTTAATTTGGTAATGTGTTGAAGGTATAATCAGTGGATTGGCTACTTTAAATCTCCTCCTCCAGTTGTTTGTGTATTAAAGGACGTAGAAACGGAGGAGAGTCACATTCTGGGCAATTTTTGCTGAAAAGGAAGAATTTTGTCTCCTGGTCCTGATCTGATAAAAGGCTCTTCTCTACTTTAAATCAGGTAAAAGGTTTTTTTTTTAAATAAATATTCTTTTATTATTGAATACTGAGTTGGATTTATACTTGCTGTCAATAACAATAATTCCTTTGAGGGGCGTTTCTCTCCCGCACGCGTTTAATATTAGTCTGTAGTTATTGTTAAATAAATTAAAGATCAGATGTTAAAGCCAACACAAACACCAAACAACTGACAACCAGGCAGTTTGGCATCCAGGTTTAAGGTTGACAGTGTCAAACTTCAGCCTGTTATTCAGGTATATACGTCATTATCATTTTATATTTTTGTAAACAAGAAATTAGTGCATTATGTACCTTCCCTGAGTCAGTATTTTACACTGTGTACTTTTACAGTCTCCCTGCAGCTGGGCTGGTATTTGACACCAGGCTAAGTTTCCCTAACCTTAGGATGCGCTTTTATTTCTTAATATTCATGCATGTGGTTTTCTAAATTTAACTAAGTGGCTTTAGTGTGCACATGAAACCAAAAAAAGAAGGAAAAAATGTCAGCAACAAAACTTATTATAGGTTGAAAGTGTAATTTCCAGCAGGTGTCTCAGCTGACAGGAGATGTGTTAATGATATAAAAAAATAAAGATGAGATGGCATTATTGAACTTTAAAGCTATTTTTTAATTAATATTATCTATGTTTACAGGGGGCTTGAATCACCGGTCAATCTCTCTGCAATCAAAGAATTAGGTAAGTAAGCAAAAAAAAAAAAAAAAACTGGCAGTTATTTAGCCACTCTATGAAGCAATACCGATTCTGACCAAACGGGGGCAGCATATCACATTGGGACAAAGTGGTGTTACTGGATATGCTGGACTGTCCCTACTCATTGTTATTCTTATTCTTATTATAAATGATTTTATAATTTTCATTAGTGTTGATTGGACATTTTTCAGCATAGCAGATCATATAAACGTGTTGTTTTTTCACCAGGGAGTCATGAAGATGCAGATTGTCTGTTTGCTGCTGGCGCTCTTCTGCTCTTTTGTCTTCTCGTATTCCAAATATGAACATTTCAAAAGGCAACACATCCGTGAGAATATGCAACCTGGACAATGCAGTGATGAGATGAGAACAATCAACAAACCCAACCAATGCAAAGCAATAAATACTTTTATTCTTTCAGGAGTTAAAAGGATTCGTAATCTTTGTGCAGGAAAAATATGTGAGATGATTGAAACACCATATTTAAATGTTGTTGAATGTACAAGGACTTCCTCTAAACCCTGTGAATACAACGGTCAAAGTCTCATAAGTCGCTTTAGAATAAAATGTGAACATCAGTTTCCTGTACACCTTGAAAATTTGGCGTAAACCTGTTGTGTTGCTACCTGTTAAACAAAGTTACCACTTCTGACCACATGGGGGCAGCACATCACAACAAGTGTCAACCTCTGGTATGAGACACGACCAAGTGCAAACAAATGAAATAAACTTGAATAAACTCAATGAATCTCTTTATTCTTTGTCTTTATTCCCTCACTGTTTTACTTGTAAAAATCTGAAAAGTTACATGAAACTTCACTGATGTTGATGTTGACAACAAGGAAATTCAGGTATCAATGTAAATGTATGAGAATCAAAGAAAACGACTGAAAATAACTAAAGAGGGAAGTCAGTTCTGGGAGATGGAATCAAGAAGAAAGAGTTTTACTTTACAGCATATGTTTATATCTTTTTAATTGTTCATGGAGCTGCAGTTCAGAACATTTTCTTCTTCATGCTGAATTAACACCTCCACTCCAACACCACAACACGTGTTTTAATTTCTGGTCTGAGCTGGTAAAAGGCTCTTCTCTACTTTAAATCAGGTAAAAGTTTTTTATTTTTATTTTTTTTTTTTTTTTGCAAGACTCCACTGTCTCAAAATAATTTCTAAATGTTCTAAAAATGATTTCAACCTGATCTGCTTCATTTCCTGCAGGAAATGTCTTTTCTTTTGTGACCTGGTATGTGTTTAAAAGTACATTATTTTACTACATTAAAGCATCTACACAGTAGTGGCATTTTTCATTCATTATTTTAAATACACAAAAAATATTTTATTGCCTTGGACTTTTTGCTCATTTGACTGCTTTGTATTTGCCACAAGAAAAAGGAGAATCTTTTCAAAATAAAATATCTTGAATGATAACATGTTGGTGTGATTAATGGTCTTAGTTTAATCTCTGTTAATGATAACCTGATTGTTTTATGATTGTTTTCCTGCTGTCAGATCATTCTGGGGGTCTGTTGGGGTCTGTTGTTGGGGTCTGTTGTTGGGGTCTGTTGTTGGGGTCTGTTGTTGGGGTCTCGTCTGTTGGGGTCCTGTTGTTGGGTCTGGAGTCTGTTGGGGTCTGTTGTTGGGGTCTGTTGGAGTCTGTTGTTGGGGTCTGTTGTTGGGGTCTGTTGGAGTCTGTTGTTGGGGTCTGTTGTTGGGGTCTGTTTTGTCTGTTGTTGGGGTCTGTTGTTGGGTCCTGTTGTTGGGGTCTGTTGTTGGGGTCTGTTGTTGGGGTCTGTTGGGGTCTGTTGTCTGTTGGGGTCTTTGTTGGGGTCTGTTGGTCTGTTGTTGGGTCGGTCTGTTGTTGGGTCTGTTGTTGGGGTCTGTTGTTGGGGTCTGTTGTTGGGGTCTGTTGTTGGGGTCTGTTGTTGGGGTCTGTTGTTGGGGTCTGTTGGAGTCTGTTGTTGGGGTCTGTTGTTGGGGTCTGTTGTTGAGTCTGTTGTGGGTCTGTTGTTGGGGTCTGTTTTTGTTGTTGGGGTCTGTTGTTGGGGTCTGTTGTTGGAGTCTGTTGTTGGGGTCTGTTGTTGGGGTCTGTTGTTGGGGTCTGTTGTTGGGGTCTGTTGTTGGGGGTCTGTCTGGAGTCTGTTGGAGTCTGTTGGGGTCTGTTGTTGGGGTCTGTTGTTGGGTCTGTTGTTGGTTGGGGTCTGTTGTTGGGGTCTGTTGTTGGGTCTGTTGTTGGGGTCTGTTGTTGGGGTCTGTTGTTGGGGTCTGTTGGGGTCTGTTGTTGGGGTCTGTTGTTGGGGTCTGTTGGGGTCTGTTGGGGTCTGTTGTTGGGGTCTGTTGTTGGGTCTGCTGGAGTCGTTGGAGTCTGTTGGGTCTGTTGTTGGGGGTGTCTGTTGGGGTCTGTTGTTGGGGTCTGTTTGTTGTTGGGGTCTGTTGGGGTCTGTTGTTGGGGTCTGTTGTTGGGGTCTGTTGGGGTCTGTTTGGGGTCTTTTGTTGGGTCTGTTTTGGGGTCTGTTTGTTGGGGTCTGTTGTTGGGGTCTGTTGTTGGGGTCTGTTGTTGGGTCTGTTGTTGGGGGTGTTGGGTTGTTGGGGTCTGTTGTTGGGTCTGTTGTTGTTGTTGGGGTCTGTTGTTGGGGTCTGTTGTTGGGGTCTGTTGGGGTCTGTTGGGGTCTGTTGTTGGGGTCTGTTGGGGGTCTGTCTGTTGTTGGGGTCTGTGTTGGGTCTGTGTTGGGTCTGTTGGGGTCTGTTGGGTCTGTTGGGGTCTGTTGGGGTCTGTTGTGGGGTTGTTGGGGTCTGTTGTTGGAGGTCTGTTGTCTGTTGTTGGGTCTGTTGTTGGGTCTGTTGGGGTCTGTTGGGGTCTGGGTCTGTTGGGGTCTGTTGGGGTCTTGTTGGGGTCTGTTGGGGTCTGTCTGTTGGGGTCTGTTGTTGTTGGGTCTGTTTTGGGGTCTGTTGTTGTTGGGGTCTGTTGGGTCTGTTGGGGTTGGGGTCTGTTGTTGGGGTCTGTTGGTCTGTTTGGGTCTGTTGTTGGGTCTGTTGTTGGGGTCTGTTGTTGGGGGTCTGTCTGTTGGGGTCTGTTGTTGGGGTCTGTTGGGGTCTGTTTTTGGGGTCTGTTGGGGTCCTGTTGGGGTCTGTTGTTGGGTTGGGGTCTGTTGGGGTCTGTTGTTGGGGTTTTGGGGTCTGTTGGGTTCGGGTTGTTGTTGGGTCTGTTGTTGGGTCTGTTGTTGGGTCTGTGTTGTTGGGGTCTGTTGTTGTTGGGGTCTGTTGGGGGTTGGGTCTGGGGGTCTGGGGTTGGGGTCTGTTGTTGGGGTCTGTTGGGGTCTGTTGTTGGGGTCTGTTGTTGGGGTCTGTTGGGTCTGTTGTTGTTTGGGGTGTTGTTGGGGTCTGTTGTTGGGGTTGTTGGGGTTGTTGGGGTTGTTGGGGTTGTTGGTCTGTTGTTGGGGTCTGTGGGGTCTGTTGGGGTTGTTTTGGGGTCTGTTGTTGGGGTCTGTTGTTGTTGGGTCTGTTGTTGGGGTCTGTTGGGGTTGTTGGGTCTGTTGTTGGGTCTGTTGTGGGGTCTGTTGGGGTCTGTTGTTGTTGGGGGTGTTGTTGTTGTTGGGGTCTGTTGTTGTTGGGTCTGTTGTTGTTGGGTCTGTTGGGGTCTGTTTGGGGTCTGTTGTTGTTTGTTGGGGTCTGGGGTTGTTGGGTCTGTTGTTGGGTCTGTTGTTGGGGTCTGTTGTTTGGGGTTGTTGGGGTCGTTGTTGTTGGGTCTGTTGTTGTTGGGGTCTGTTGTTGGGGTTGGGGTCTGTTGTTGGGGTCTGTTGGGGTCTGTTGTTGGGTCTGTTGTTGGGGTCTGTTGTTGGGGTCTGTTGGGAGTTGTTGGGGTCTGTTGGGGTCTGTTGTTGGGGTCTCTGTTGTTGGGGTCTGTTGTTGGGGTCTGTTGGGGTGTTTGTTGGGGTTTGTTGTTGGGTCTTTGTCTGTTGGGGTCTGTTGTTGTTGGGTCTTGTTGTTTGGGGTCTGTTTGGGTCTTTGTTGTTGGGGCTGTTGTTGGGGTTGTTGGGGTCTGTTGTTGGGGTCCTGTTGGGGTTGTTGGGGTCTGTTGGGGTTGTTGGGGTCTGTTGTTGGGGTCTTGTTGGGGTCTGTTGTTGTTGGGGTCTGTTGTTGGGGTCTGTTTGGGTCTGTTGGGGTCTTTGTTGGGTCTGTTGTTGGGGTCTGTTGTTGTTGGGGTCTGTTGTTGTTGGGGTTGTTGGGGTCTGTTGGGCTGGTTGGGTCTGTGTTGTTGGGGTCTTTTGTTTGTTTGGGGTTCTGTTGGGGGGTCTTTGTTGGGTCTGTTGGGTTTGTTGGGGTCTGTTTTTGGGTCTGTTGTTGTTGGGTTGTTGGGGTCTGTTGGGGTTGTGGGGTTGTTTGTTGGGTCTTTGGGGTTGTTGTTGGGGTTGTTGTTGTTGGGGTCTGTTGGGGTCTGTTGTTGGGTGGGTCTGTTGGGGTGTTGTCTGTTGGGGTCTGTTGGGGTCTGGTGTTTGGGGTCTGGGTTGTTGTTGGGTCTGTTTGGGGTCCTTTTGTTGGGGTCTGTTGGGGTCTGGTGTTGTTGGGTCGTATGTTGGGGTCTGTTTTTGGGGGTCTGTGTTAGGGTTGTTTTGTTGGGGTTCTGTTTTGGGGTCTTGTTGTTGGGGTCTGTTGGGGTCTGTTGTTGGGGTCCTGTTGGTTTTTGTTGTTGGGGTTGTTGTTGTTAGGGTCTGTTGTTGGGGTCTGTTGTTGGGGTCTGTTGTTGGGGTCTGGTTGGGGTTGTTATGTTCGGGTCTGTTGGGGTCTGTTGGGGTCCTGTTGGGGTATGTTGTGTTGGGTGTTGTTGGGGTCTGTTTTGGGGGTCTGTTGGGGTCGTTGTTGTTGGGGTTGTTGTTTTGTTGTGGGAGTCTGTTATGTTGGGGGGTGGGTTGTTGGGGTCTGTTGTTGGGGTTGGGGTCTGTTGTTGGGGTCTGTTGGTATGTGGGGTCTGTTGGGGTCTGTTTTGGGGTCGTGTTGGGTCTGTTGGTTGGGGTTGTTGGGGTCTGTTGGTTTTGGTTGTTGGGTCTGTTGGGGGTTGTTGGGGGGTTGGGGTCTGTTTGGGTCTGTTTTGTGGGGTCTGTTTCTGTGTGGGGTTGTTGTTGTTGGGGTCTGTGTTTTGTTGTGGGGTCTGTTGGGGGTTGTCTGTTGTTGGGGGGGGTCTGTTGGGGTCTGTTGGGTTGTTGGGTCTGTGTTGGGGTCTGGGGTTGTTGGGGTTGGGTCTGTTGGGTCTTGTTGGGGTTTGTTGGGGGTCTTGGGGTTGTTTGGTTATGGGTCTGTTGTTGGGTCTGTGGGGTCTGTTGGGGTCTGTTAGGGTTTGTTGTTGGGGGTCTTGTTGGGGTCTTGTTGGGTCTGTTGTTAGGGTTTGTTGGGGTATTGTTGGGGTATGTTTGGGGGTCTGTTGTTGGGGGGGTCTTGTTGTTGGGTATGTTGTTGGGGTTGTTGGGGTCTGTTGGGGTTGGTGTTGGGGTCTGTTGGGGTTTGTTGTCTGTTGGGAGGTTGGGTGTTGGGGTCTGTTGTTGGATCTGTTGGGTTGGGTCTGTTGTTGGGGTCTGTTGGGGTCTGTTGTTTTAGGGTTTGTTGGGGGTCTTGTTTGTTGGGGTCTGTTGTTGGGTCTGTTGTGGGGTGTTGTTGTGGGTCTGTGTTGGGGTTGTTGTAGGGTCTGTTGGGGTCTGTTGGATCTGTTGTTGGGGTCTGTTGTTGGGGTCTTGTTGTTGGGTCTTTGTTTGTTTGGGGTCTGTTGTTAGGGTTTGTTGGGGTCTGTTGGAGTCTGTTGTTGGGGTCTGTTGTTGGAGTCTGTTGGGTCTGTTGGGGTCTGTTGGAGTCTGTTGTTGGAGTCTGTTGGGGTCTGTTGGGGTCTGTTGGAGTCTGTTGTTGGGGTCTGTTGTTGGGGTCTGTTGGGGTCTGTTGTTGGAGTCTGTTGGAGTCTGTTGGGGTCTGTTGGGGTCTGTTAGGGTTAGGGACAGACAGATGTTGTGCAAACTAATTTTGATTAAACTGTAACATTTAGTTGTTATCAGTCTGTTTCTAGAGAATCTATTTCTGTGTTCAGTATTATTTGTTTCACTCTTTCTCTTTTCTTTTAGTCCCAGTATTTACAGTGATCCCTTGCGAATTTGTGCTTTAAGTTCTGCGGTTTTAGTTATTCGCTGATTTTTCAGAAAGATATAATGTAATAAAAAAAATCAAGAATAAATCGTGAAAACATCACAGGATGTTGTGCGCGTTCTCTCACAGCGAAGAAATGTTGTGAGCCAGCCTGGCCCCTTTAGGAAGGTGGCCTTATGGGTAATGTAGTGGCCTTATGGGTAATGTAGTGTGTGTGTCGTGGGACGGAAGAATGAAAACGGGGTTAGATGAAAAGTGTAGTGAGCATCAACAGCAGCCCAGCGTGTATAGATTTACATTCTCTGTTAACCGACAGGAGCCCAACAATACAACCTGTGTGATGTTACAAGTTCCTGCAGTGCCAGAATAAAGTTCCCGTTCCATGCAGAGAAAACCGGACTGTTTCTTTTGTTGTTGTTAGGAAGTTAGCCGCTAATTACGAGCCAAAAATAGCACAATACCAGCGGTTTCTTTACTACGGTTCAGAGACCAGAGGCTGTGAAGGAAACAGAAAGACCACAGTTGAGTCTTTGTCTTGTTTCGCTGCAGTGCCTCCAGGGCCATAGCACCAAATTCTGGGCCCCTACAAAGGAGGTCCTGGTGGGCCCCCAACCCCCCCCCCCCCCCCCCCCATCACCACCACCAACACCAACCGATCACCTGACCACCTGGTTGCTGTTATATTGCTGCAATATTAGCCGACTTTATATTCCCTTATTCTAATAACAAGACCATTTGAAAGGGTAGTCTATTATCTGATCTTGCTTTAGGGCTGTTTATGTCCGTTTTAGCAATGATAGCGGAGCTTACAGCAGTTGACAATGGGATTTCATCTTGTGTGTTTAAAGTTTAACGTTTGTTACAATTGTACTCACCTTTCTTTGAGAAGAAGTCTGTAAGCAGCTGACTCCCCTCATTTTGTTTCTTCTCTCTCTCTTTCCTCTCTTTACGTTTCTGAGAGCCAGATTTATATTTCTTGGGAGGTTGCGACATTATCTCTCCATCCACATACGCTAATAGTAATCAAGCTGCGCCTCACGGTGAGAAACAGCTGTTTTTGGACTTAACGATTTTGCGCATATTCCAAGGGGTGTTCACACAGAGTAGTCCGTCACAACAGACTTAAGGTTTTTGGCTTACAACAATATGCCATTTAATATAGGGCCCACCAAGTTTGCATTACGATCAATATCTGTCATGAAATTTAGTTTTGGTATTAACTAATATATTCAATATATAATTTTTTCGCCCTTAGCTTCCCGTGGGCCCCCCTCTGCCATGGGCCCCCCCAAGGCTGTGTAACTTTTACCCCCTGTCCGACGGCCCTGAGTGCCTCGATACTTTTTTGGGGTTTTTAAACATATTTTAATTACATTATTTAGGCTCGGGGGGCTCCGGCTCCCGTTCACGGATTTTGATTTTCGCGGGGGCCCATTAACCACGAAAAATAAGGGATCACTGTAGTTTGAATTTCTTCATTTCTACAATCATCTGGTAACTTGTGGAAAATGCAGCTGTTTCTTGGTTGTTTATTCTCCATCTTTGAATATAAAGCGTTGTTGTGGTCGAGGCTGATCATTTTATACATTTAGAAAAGAAAAAGTTCAGTTTAAGCCATTTGGATCAAAATATGTTCATTGAAGGATAAATAAGAATGTGTTTTAGAAGAATGTGTTCTGAGAATGAATGAAGATAAACCGAACTGATGTTTTTCTCTTCAGTTCCATCTCCATCCAGTGATGAGAACTTGAACTGGTTCTTGGAGACATTTTTAAACCAGTAGTTTGTTCCATCAGTCACTGGTGGCTTCCATGAAGCTGATGTGACTCCATCAGTTTCTGAGTCATGAGCTCCACTGAACCACTGACAGGTTGACTGACAGCTGAGCAACCAGCTTGAAGGAGCATCATCACCACCAAGTGGACTGGAGGAAAAACAGAAGACTGGACAGGAAAACCCTTCTGTTGGAAAATCATCTACAACTAAACATCTTCTCATCTCTCTGATTGATGTCTGAGTTTTTTTTAAGGGAAATTTCTTTCCACTGTGGTTTTAATAAAAGTAACTGATACTAATATCCACCAGTTCATCTCTCTTCACCTGCTGCTGATTCTTTCTCTTATTCGCCTCAAGCTCCCAGAGATCATTTGTACTGTCACAGACAGCGGATCAATAAAGTTTAATTGAATTGTTCCTCCATCAGCTCCTTTCTCTTCATCTTCTCTGCATCACTTGTTGCTGCCTCTCTCTCCTTCAGCTGAACGCTCCCACAAAGACAGTTTCATGTTCACGTTGGTTTACAGACACCATCTCTCCATTAGGAAGGAAGTGAAAATCATGGAATATGAAGAAATTACACTTTTTGTCATCAATAGTCAGAGTGGTGTCAGAGAACCGAACCTAAAGCCAAACTTTACCACCAAACTTTACACACACCACCAACGCTGCGGGTACGGTACGAGGGCAGGGGAAGGGTGACCCCCCCCCCCCCCCAACTGTACCACTACCCCACAGAGGGCTATAGGTGCACACCCCTCCGCCCCAAGGACACAGAGGGCAAGGACACAGTGAGAATCATTGTTTCCTACAGTGTATAATACAGTTTCTGTGTGAGTTTGATATTCAAGGTTGTCTTTAAAAATCCACAGAGATAATATCAGGAATGAAAATGAACCAATTCTCCTTGTATTGTTCAGGATTTATATGAATCATCTTTGATGTCAGTTGACCTCCGCTGGTGTGGATCAAACCACAGAGGACACATCAGCTGCAGATCAAACATTCACCAGTTATACACCACCCGTCCACAAAAGAAGCATCACCACCTGGGTTTAACTTAACAAATAAGTAAGAGCCTCTCATTGGATAATTATTGGATGGATGATCACGTTTTAGCTGGCAACCAGTTATATGACCCTGACTGATGGAGGAGTGAACAGCCATGCTGGAAGATGCATCCTGTGATGGAAAAGACGTTCATCTGTGTCAGAAGGTTCATATTATTGGCATGCATCAAGCCGACTGAGAATCTTTGGGATGTCCTGGAGGAGACTGCTCAACGGTCCAGCGCTCCCATCATCCATACAAGAAAAATGGATGCCACTCTGGACTGAAATAAATGTGACATTCTAGAGTAGACAATTATGAAAATGATGCCACGACTAATAAAAAGCTAACAGTTGTCCAACAAAATATGAATATGACTTTTAATTTTTGGAAGGGCTGTGTATAATTTAGAGGGAAGAAAGTTTCAGATTTCATCATCAGCTAAAAACTAGTGAAAGAAGAAAGAGAAAAAATCGGCACCAGCATCTTGGATTAAATTCATTTATTCAAGTTTATTACATTTGATTCACTCAAACCTTCCTTATTTCTAATATTAAGCATGTTATATTCAGAATTGGCAGAATAAACATAATGCACAAGCACAGAGCTAAATGTTTTTCACCTTTGATGTCAATTGTTGAACAAGTGGTGAAGTAGACAAAACAGGAGTTTCATCCCAAACCATGAAAGTGTACTGGAAAGTTATTTTCACATTTGATTTTAAGTTTAATATTGTACCTCTCACCATTGTTGTATATACAAGGACTTTCAGTTTGCCTTTGACAAAAAAGAACATTGAACTTATTTGTGGTTGTGATCATTTCGTTTTCTTTGTCTTTACACACTGCAAGAATGTTTTCAATTTTTGTGAAAATAAAAGTATTTATTTCCTTGCATGTTCCAGGATAATTGATCCTTTCATTCATCACAGTGGTGCACTGGTCCGGTGTCAGCCTCTCACTGATGTGTTGCAGTTGAAAAATCTCATACTGTAACTGTGCGTTCTGGTCCACTGAACGCACAGTGGTACAGAAGAGCACCAGCAGAAAACAAGCGGTCTGCATCATCATCATCATCATCCCCTGGTGAAGAAGAAAAAAAAACAGGCATGAGTCTTTCCTTTCTTGTGTTTTTGATTTAGTGATGCAGTAACTTTTAATTTCCAACTTTCGTCAACTGTTGTAAATTTAGCACTAGTGGTGGTTACAATTTCTCAAACATAAATTCTAATTCAGAGCCCAGTCTTCTTCCCCTTTCTGAGTGTCTACTCAATAAAAGTCATCTCAGGACACTTGACAGAGAAAGCAAACAAAATCATTTTAGTCCAATCAAATACAACCAGTTCCACTAAATTCAGTTCAGTATAAACAGTTTCTTTTGATTCATTATAACCACACAATTATATATTATTGACATTATAATAGAAATCCCCACTTGTTTCTTATCCAGCTTGTTCAGCAGCAGCATTTCAACTCACCTTCTTCTTTGTTTGACTGTAGTCTGGTTAACTGGTTAACTGGTTAGCTGGTTTCCTGCTGTAGATCAAGTCCTCCTGTAACCATAGAAACCACGACAGGATGTTGAACTGCTCTGTGAACTGATCTGGATCTGGTCAGTCTCACTGAAGTTACTCTTTTCATTGTTTTCTGTCCAATTTTTTTTGGTTCAGGTCCAGATTTGTCTTTTAGTTAAATAATACAATCACATGTTGAAACATTTGCCACAAACACATCTAACAATCATCTGAAACACCAGAGTTTGAGCAGAAACGAGGAGGATAAAACTGTTAGAAGTCCTTTTTTAAAATCACTCCTGTTATATCTATAGTCTAATGAATAGAAGTTACATTAACTTAACATTTTATGAAAGTAACAGAAGGGTAAAAAAAGTCCTTTTACCTAGTTTTAAAGAGACGGCAGCGTTCTGTCAGATGAAGAACAGGAGACTAAAGTTCTGCCTTTTCAGCAAAGATCCTCCAGAATCTGATTTTCCGTGTCCTTTAATACACAAACGTCTGAAGGAGGAGTTTTCTAAGTAACCTATCCACTGATTAAACCTTCAACACATTACCAAGTTAAGAAGTAAAACTAGGGTTGACCAAAAATATTCATCAGGCTCATTAGCTTAAAAACAAATGATTGGTTTTAGATGGTCTACTGATCAATCGTCATTCTGGATAATTAATGCTTTTTTTTAAAAAAACCTACAACAGCTTCCTGTAAGTTAAAAATAAAACATGTTGTGATTCTTATGTGAATTTGTTCTCAGTAATGACAGTGGTGAGCTGGAGGGACTTGACCACGAACAAGAGGCGTTAACTCAGCAGACAGATGAAACTGCTCTCAACCACAGCTGCACGGAAATACTCAAAACATACAAGTGTATGTTTAATAAAAATTCAATATTCTCTCCTTTCTCAGAATCAGAATCAGAATCAGAATTGTTTTTAATCGCCAAGTACGTTCGCACATACAAGGAATTCTGTTCCGGCAGGTGGTAACACTCTCAGAATAAGGTACAAGTGATAAAGAACAAAAAAGGAATATGTAATAAGAAAAACAGGATATGTACATCTATATACAAAAGTTAAAAAGTAAGTTAAAAAATAGAATAAAATAAAATAAAGTAAGTAAGTAAGTAAGTAAAATAGTATGTACAAGGGTGGTGCAAAGTACACAAGATAGTGTAAATGATAGTGGTAAAAAGAGCGGTTTGCCGAGGCTGCCATCCGCGGCGCCATCTATGGTCTTACCCATGGGCATATACTTTCTAAAGTGCTGCTGAGGAGGAGTAAAATCCAGGGTTGACTTTCATCAACCACTTGGTCTATTTGGATCTATTAGACCGTACAAGTGTAACCTGAACCCTTGAATGGACAGTTAGGCCAGTTACTCGGATGAACAAGGTCACAATCAGCCCCATCATATACTGAGTACCTGCTGAATCTGCCATTTGGTGCATTTTGACAGATGGATCGTGTTTCAGTTTCTGTGCCAATGATGAAGGTATTTTTACGCTCACATTTACTTCCCACACTGATCGCTTTCATTGCAGAATTACGTTCTTCAACAATCATTTTCTGGACGACATGTTTCTGGAAGAAGGAAAGACACCAGCAGGAAAGACAGTCTGGATCTTCATGGTTCATGCATTTAAAAGGAATTAAAGCAACACCAATAATTCATGTGCAGAAACATAAACAGATCCATTGACGTA
This sequence comes from Hirundichthys speculiger, assembly GCA_018398805.1. NCBI lineage: Eukaryota > Metazoa > Chordata > Actinopteri > Beloniformes > Exocoetidae > Hirundichthys > Hirundichthys speculiger. The sequence continues at coordinate 465,929 of JAGFBZ010000781.1, read as the reverse complement.
AAGATGAGACGTTTCAGCTGAAAGTAAAAGTTTAATGATTATAACTGGATGTGAACATGCAGTAAATCTTCTACAGGCCATCAGGTATGCACCAAAGCCACTTAGTTAAAGTTAGAAACGTTGCTGAGATGAATAAAATGAGATAAACTTGGTTAAGATCAGCCAAACAACACAAACATCTGAAGGAGGAGTTTTCTCAGTCACCGATCTACTGATTAAACCTTCAACACATTACCAAATTAAGGAATAAAACTAAGGTTTTCCAGGTCAAGGTTCAAGAACAATAAAAGCTACATTTGCTTTTCTTAAGAACTCACGCTTATCTTTCACAGATAAGCCGATGATGACAGGAAAGGCCAGACCACAAATAAGAGGTGTTGGTACATCTTAGAAATAAAACTACACCCAACTACACTGACATGAAAATATTACTGAGAACAGTTTTCTTTCTGGGAAATGATCAGTTGTTTCCACTGAGAGCAGCAGCGCCCTCTGCAGTTTGAACAGAGAAATCAGAATCAGAATCAGAATCAGAATCAGTTTTATTGGCCAAGTTTGTGCACACAAACAAGGAATTTGACTCCGGTTACTAAGCTCTCTGTACAATTAGAATAAAAAATAAAAATAAAAAATATAACAAATTACTAACACAATATATACAACAATATATACAACAATATACAGCAATATATACAAATACACATAGAAATGACTAAGCTCTTCCAGCAGGTGTCTATTTTAACCATATACAGCTGCTCTCTGATTAACAGCTTCTAAAACTCTTTTCTGTTCAGCTGGTTATAGTTTCATGTTTATCGTGGACGTGCAAATATCTGTGATAGCCAAAAAAAGGTTAAACCAACTACAGCAGAATGTGTTTGTTTCTATTATAGCTGACATGAACCTCAGCTCTTGAACACTTTTAATCCTTCCTTGTCACTTTGTTCATGGATATTTTTAATATGTAGGAAGTATTTTACTAAAGAGACTCAAGAGTTACTCACTAAGTTGAAGACACGTAAATGCAAATTCTCCTTCAGAGATATGCAGGACTATCAAGGAGCTGACTTCATGTAAAGAATGAGGATTCTTCTTTATTCAAATCATCTTTCAGATATCAAACTGTTTCTTTTTAATTCTGGTAGGTTGTAAAGCAGTTTCACTGCTGAGCCCTGCTAAATTCACAACATTTATTTTAGCTGAATCATCAACATCATGAAGACAACAGCGGTTTTATGTAAAATCCATTTAGATCATTGAAGGCTGGAAAAGCCAGTGAGTGGTCCAGAAAGATTCTGTTGGGTTAGTGTGGTATGAATGTGTCTTTGTCCTGGTTACTGCATTAAAGCCACTGGTGTGGTACATTAGAAACACACAGAAACACAGCAGCCCACTGACTGGCTGACTACACCATCACTTCCTTACAATGGAGAGAAAAGAAGAAGTCGCACCATTTTCAAACACACTCCAGATACATAAAGACTATGTTAGTTTTATTTTTGGCTCCATGTAACAAAGCTCCTTGGGAAGTCCAAAGTCACTCTCCATGGCCTCTCTGAACTCCTCTCATCCCCACTCAGAAACCTCCAAGGCTGTAGCCCGCTTGGCCTTTTGGTACCGTCTGCTGCCTCTGGAGTCCGACAGGCTAACCAAGCCTCGTAGGGCTCCTTCTTCAGCCCAACAGGCTCCCTCACCCACGGTTTCCACCACCAGGTTGGGGGGTTGCTGCCGAAATGGGCATCAACGGCTTTGCTCTGGTCAGCTGCCTCGATAATGGAGGCAAGGAACAAGATCCTATTTCAAATGCTTTCTAAGGGTTTTTTTTTGTGAACCTAAAACTAGATTCCTAACTTATTTGCTTTGCATATTCTAATTCCATATCTCATGTGGAGCTGTCTGCAACTGTTCTGTTAAAGGCTCATGTTTAATCAAATTAAAGTGGATAGATGTGCAGGTGTGATCCAGCCACCTGGAGACTATATAATAAACTCAGTTCAGCTCCTCTACAGCTGCAGAGAACTCACAGCACCGAAGAGCTCCAGCATCTTCAGACAGCTCCCTGGACCACAGCAACTATCCAACAACTCATCAGCTGAGGTAAAACACTCGGTAAGTGACGTTATTTATCTGCAGAAACAAAAGGATTGAAGGGAGAGCTGTGAGTTTAAACAGAGCAGCAAGCTGTGGGCCAGAGACATCTGAAGGCATGTGAGATGCTCGAACCTCATGCTCTTTAAATGGACCAGTGGGCAGGTTTTGGTCAGATTCTTAAAACTGCACTTGTACTAAATTGCCAGAACATTCTCAAAATATGAAGTGGAAGGATCTCATAGCAGCAGCCATGTGCTCAGGTTTCCTGATCTTTGTTAGGACTCTGACAGCAGCATTCTGAATGATCTGAGATCAGAAATGGTAATCATTTTAAGTATATTCTGGAGGTAACTGGTAGCCAGTGGAAGGATCTCATAGCAGCAGTCATGTGCTCAGTTTTCCTGGTTCTTGTTAGAACTCTGACAACAGCGTTCATGAAAAATTAATAAAGGACGTAGAAACAATCAGATTCTGGAGGATCTTTGCTGAACTTTTTTCTCCTGTTCTTCATATGATAGAACACTCTTGTCTTTTAAATCACATAAAAGGACCTTTATCATTATTATTTCATAAAATCTTAAGTTAATGTAACTTCTATTTATTAGATTATAGATATAACACAAGTGATTAAAAAAAAGGACTTATAACAGTTTTATCCTCCTCTTTTCTGCTCAAACTCAGGTGTTTAAGATGATTGTTAGATGTGTTTGTGGCAAACGTTTCAACATGTGATTGTATTATTTAACTAAAAGACAAATCTGGACCTGAACCAAAGAAAACTGGACAGAAAACAATGAAAAGAGTAACTTCAGTGAGACTGACCAGATCCAGATCGGTTCACAGAGCAGTTCAACATCCTGTCGTGGTTTCTATGGTTACAGGAGGACTTGATCTACAGCAGGAAACCAGCTAACCAGTTAACCAGTTAACCAGTCTACAGTCAAACAAAGAAGAAGGTGAGTTGAAATGCTGCTGTTGAACAAGCTGGGTAAGAAACAGGTGGGGATTTCTATTATAATATCGATTATATATAATTGTGTGATTATAATGAATTGAAAGAAACTGAATTTAGTGGAACTGGTTGACTGGGCTCTGAATTAGATTTTATGTTTGAGAAATTGTAACCACCACTAGTGCTAAATTTACAACAGTTGACGAAAGTTGGAAATTAAAAGTTACTGCATCACTAAATCAAAAACACAAGAGAGGAAAGACTCATGCCTGTTTTTTTTCTTCTTCACCAGGGGATGATGATGATGATGATGCAGACCGCTTGTTTTCTGCTGGTGCTCTTCTGTTCCACTGTGCGTTCAGTGGACCAGTATGAGTTTTTTAAACAGCAACACATCAGTGAGACGCTGGAACCGAACCAGTGCACCGATGTGATGAAGGAAAGGATCAATAAAAATGGAGAATGCAAGAAAAGAAATACTTTCATTTTCACAGCAATTGAAAACATTCTTGCAGAGTGTAAAGGCAAAGAAAACGAAATGATCAAAACCACAAATAGTTTCAATGTTCTTTTTTGTCAAAGGCAAACTGAAAGTCCTTGTACATACAACGGTGCGACGTCCAATTCTCAACTTAAAATCAAATGTGAAAATGAAGTTCCAGTACACTTTCATGGTTTTGTATGAAACTCCTGTTTTGTCTACTTCACCACTTGTTCAACAATTGACATCAAAGGTGAAAAACATTTAGCTCTGTGCTTGTGCATTATGTTTATTCTGGCAATTCTGAATATAACATGCTTAAAATTAGAAATAAGCAAGGTTTGAGTGAATCAAATATAATAAACTTAAATAAATTAATTTAATCCAAGATGCTGGTGTCGATTTTTTCTCTTTCTTCTTTCACTAGTTTTTAGCTGATGATAAAATCTGAAACTTTCTTCCCTCTAAATTATACACTGCCCTTCCAAAAATTAAAAGTCATATTCATATTTTGTTGGACAACTGTTAGCTTTTTATTAGTCGTGGCATAATTTTGGCATAATGCAGAATCTGGCAGATGCAGAATCTGGTATAATAATGGGGGGACGGGGGGGGGCACCCTTCCCCTGCCCTCGTACTGTACCCACCGCGTTGGTGGTGTGTGTAAAGTTTGGTGGTAAAGTTTGGCTTTAGGTTCAGTTCTCTGACACCACTCTGACTATTGATGACAAAAAGTGTAATTTCTTCATATTCCATGATTTTCACTTCCTTCCTAATGGAGAGATGGTGTCTGTAAACGAACGTGAACATGAAACTGTCTTTGTGGGAGCGTTCAGCTGAAGGAGAGAGAGGCAGCAACAAGTGATGCAGAGAAGATGAAGAGAAAGGAGCTGATGGAGGAACAATTCAATTCAACTTTATTGATCTGCTGTCTGTGACAGTACAAATGATCTCTGGGAGCTTGAGACAAATAAGACAAAAGAAACAGCAGCAGGTGAAGAGAGATGAACTGGTGGATATTAGTATCAGTTACTTTCATTAAAACCACAGTGGAAAGAAATTTCCCTTAAATAAAACTCAGACAACAAACAGAAAGATGAGAAGATGTTTAGTTGTAGATGATTTTCCAACAGGGTTTTCCTGTCCAGTCTTCTGTTTTTCCCTCCAGTCCACTTGATGGTGATGATGCTCCTTCAAGCTGGTTGCTCACTGGAGACACTTCTTCTGCTTTTATAGTTGAAGAGGACGGCCTCTCAACCAGCTCATCCTCAAAACAACTGTCCAAAAACTGGAGAAAAAGGGGGAGGGGGACTCTTAAAATGGTTTTGTTGGCAGATACAGGACACAAGCTACATTGATTTATTGCAGTTTAACTCGATCTATCTGAGCTACAGCTGCACATGAACACATAATATAGAAATACATTAGTGATATTGTAACATCAACGTTAATTTTTAATCAATGATTCAGGTTGAAGTTGTCAAGCGAAACATTCACATGAAGTTACTCAGTCACCAGTCAGATTAGAGTTGAGTTGGAGGTGCAATAAAGTTATCTATCTATGTATTCATCATTCTCTCGTGTGAAAGATGTGGGACCAGACCACAAAAAAGATTTATGTCTGTAACTGTGAAGATTTGTATTTCTGATTTTTAGAAACATCGATAGTTTAGGTTATAGACACATATTGAAGTTCCAGGGTTTGGAAACATTTGTAGTTCTGACAGCAGCTCCCATCCCTGCTTCCTATTTTCCAGCGGAAATCCCCGTCTTAAGCGGCGCATGCGTACCAGCACCGAGGGCAGGTCTTTGTGTGGCTCTAGTCGCTAGTGGAACTTCTGTCTGAATCTCCTCCGCTGCTTAACAACCGTTTTATATCTGCATTCATTTCGGTAAGTACCCGTTTCACGTCTGTCCCTTCGGCGCAAGTATACATGTCTTCCTTGACAAACCGGAACGTCCAGTTAGAAACTCTGAAATGTTTTATTCTGATGCGAACATGTAGGTTTTATGAGGCTAATGTAGCTTAGCGTGGTTTCAGCTCGGCCTGGCTCGGTCTTGCACGGCGTGGTCACCGAGTTTCGCCGTGACACTTCGACGACAAGTTGCGTCTCGAGCCAGTCCGACTCCGCGGATGCGTCTTGGGTGCGTGAACCTCCGTGGGCAGAGGATCGAGCCTGGTTACCTCGACAGCGGCCTGGCCAAGCGCTGCGGCCCGGCGCATGGCGAGGCCCGAAGTGAGCCGAAGCTGGTCCGGACTGAGCCGAAGCAGCTTGGATTAATTTTGTCCTCCTCTGTTTCCGTCGGTGCGTAGTTTGGATTAGGCACTGTTAAAAAAAATAGAATTAGAAACGTAGACTACAACAATACACAGATGATATCCAGTTACTTCGGGTACTTTGACTCAAGCTTCACAGTCCAGCACCTGTTCTGCATTTAATAATAATCATCTTTATTTATGGTGTACTTTTTGAAAACAGATTTCACAAAGCGCTTTCCAAATCAGTAAAAACAACAGATCAAACCCAATCATCAACAGCAAAGGTACAAGTAAAAATTAAAGACATTAACTGGATTTTAGTAAAAAGCTCAGGTAAAAATATCCTTTTAAAAGACTCTTTAAGAGGTGACACTGAGTCAGCTGACCTGATTTCCTCAGGAAGGTTTTTCCACTGGTTGTAATGTGGCCAAGTTTCCATGAAAAAGTCCTGGCAGCAGAGGTTTGAACTGTCCGTAGTCTGTCTAGGGATTTTTGAGTAAAAACACTGTTAAAGTAACCCAGCTTTGATGAAATAAAAACACTTAAAATCACCTTGGTGTCTTTTAAAAAAAAAAAAAAAAAAAAGATCTGATCTTAGAAATGTTTCTAAGATGGTAAAAACATGACCGTGCAAGTTTTATTGAATGATGCACGAAGCTTGTTGTCAAACCAGATGCTGAGGTTCCTTGTCATGTCATCTACTGAAGGTCCAGCAGATGGCAGAACTCACAGCTGCATCTGCTGGGATCCAGATCAAAGAACTTCTGTCTTTGTAGTATTCAGACATCCAGTTTGTTTCATCCAACAACATGTACTAGAGTGCGTCTTTGTGTTCACAAGTTACTAACGTCAGTTGTCAGAAATTCATGTAAATCATCAGAAAATGATACCAGAACCGCAGCAGAAGGCAAAAGGAAAAAAAATGCAAGTATGTGGGATCGTTTGATGTCCGAACTGAGTCTCCTTATTCTGTTAAAAAGAACGCCTCAACCAGGACCGGCGACTGAAAAGGATTGGATGCACGATCTGAAGGACTGACATGTGTCACGCCCTGACATCTGCAGTTATGTTGGATGTGACAAAAGAGCCTAAAGTTGGGAGGAACTTCAGACGTTTAAGTCTCTGGAGATGGAGAAACGGCGAGCGTGTTAGAGAAGATGTATCATTTATAGTTAGGCGAACTTACCGAGTGAGTGAGCCTTCTTCAGGAAACAAAGATGGATAATGCAGTTTGTACTCTGACAAGCTCAATGGATGAGCAAAACGATGAAATGAGTATCTCAGTTATGACCCTGAAGGGACACGACGTCTGCTGAGTCTGTTCGGGCTCAGCTTCGTACCAGAACTCGTCTCTTTTCTCTCGTCGTTTGGTGGGATTTTTACACAATTGTTTTTCAGATTTATTCTTCTTTCAAGGCTGAAGGTAGTTTGGCGTCCTGGCAGGTTTTAATTTGGTGTAAACGTTAGTCTGTACTAGAGCTGAGCGATTTTATCGATTCTATGATATATATCGATATTTTATCGAATATCGATTTTCAGCCTCGAGTATCGATATTCTAAGCTTCTTTCAAAACCCCCCGTGTCCCACCTTTAAAAAGCTTGCAAGCAACAATTTGCACTGTCTAAATAAATGAAACTATTTTTCTCAACAAATCTTTTACTCATTTTGTCCAGCATTTGCAAGCTGCCATATAATGTGTAATTGATGCTTTCAGTTCAATTAATTCAAACAAAGTCATTGGAACACTCACAAGATGTCACCAAAATCACTTTGTCCCTTTAAAATCTTTCGGAAAATGATGTAAATGTATTGTAAGATGAATATTGATATATATCGTATCGTGAGCTGAATATCGTCTATCGTATCGCTACAGCCATAGTCTGTATAGTGGGCCTTTTTTGTGAAGTCTTGTTAAATCTGTGAGTAGATTTGCACACGCATCACTTCCTCACTAAAACTTTCACCTGGATTCACTCACGCTGCACAAAACTCTGATTTTTTATTTATTTATTTTTTTTGTACAATTGTGTGTTAGTTCATGAACACCAAATGCAGGTGATCGGCGCCCTCGTAAAGCTCATTAATTATCCCAAACCTGCCCGGGAACCTCCATATAAGGAGGTGTAGAGGTGCAGACGACCCCATGACTCACCAGATCTAGAAACCTTCGACTAAACTCGTTATGTAACGACTCCGTCTGAGGAGGCGGCTCTGTTGAATGCTCCCGATGAGTCCTGGTATCTTTTCCCTGAACCGTGACAGCAGCGTCACATTAACAGCCCACCAGCAGCACTTCTGTAGTCCCAGATGGGTGCAATAAACTCTCCCTTAATTAGAAAAAAATCATTATCTTCAAGGGTTTTAATTTTCAGCTGACTTGACCTCTCCCTCCCAGTGGGTTACTCTAGGGATGTTCCTGGCGACTAATTTCCCTGTCGACTAAACGAAAATTTTAATTAAGACTAGTCGACTAGTCTAAAAAAAAAAAGGAAAACACTCAGAAAACAGTGTAAATTTAGCACAATTTATTGAAACATTAAAACAGAATTTTGGACCATTGTCCCAAAAAATATTGTGTGTAACAAGAGTTCTTTAAGCCTTTAATCAAAATGTTCAACAACCATGTCGGATTTTAAATGCCGCTGAAGTACGAGACACTTTGCACCGTGCAGTATGAATGAATGTGAACATGAAGGCAACTCAGTCAAACGTTAACCACCAAAATAAATAAATTGCCTCTGACACATTGAATCTTGCAGATTATCCGACAAAAATTATAGCTTTATAATTAAAAAATAATGTAACATCTAAAAAAGATAAATTGCTACTGAATTATTAAGCTCTATGCGCAGTTTAATATGAGTGTAAAATTAAACAAACATCTAAAATCTCTCAGACCGGACGGGAGAACACGTCTCCGGGTAAACAATGTCAAATCGGCCTGAGTGTGGCTAGCACCGCTAGCATCAGCACCGCTAGCATCAGCACCGCTAGCATCAGCAGCCGTCGTCTCGTGCAGATTAACATCCAAATGCTTGAGTTGAATGTGGTTGCTCATTGCTCCAGTCGAGTGATTGTATGCCAGTTGTTTCTGACACAGTCTACATACTACCTTGTTTTCATTTTCTAGATTAAAGTACTGCCAAACCGCGCTGGTTTTGCGAGACTATCTTCCCACCGTGCCGTTTTAAAACTCCAGTCTACTCGAGCATTTCCGAGGGGAGGGGGCTGCTGTCTGACGGCTCTGTAGCCCCGACTAGTGGCGGGCGGCTGTATGACAGTTAAGCGGCCTTGTACATGAATAAAACACAAATTGGTTTAAACGACTAATATTTCTGGTGCCGACTAAAAAGTGGGCGGACGTTTAATCGGTTGGACGACTAATCGCGCGCATCCCTAGTTTACTCACGTTCCAGCAAAGTGTGATTAACAGGAACCGGACAGCTTTGTTGAGGTTGAGTCGAGAGGAGGCGTGAACATTAATGAGCTGTTTTTATACTTTTCAGGGTGTCTTTTATGAATAATCAAAAGCAGCAAAAGCCAACGCTAACCGGCCAGCGTTTCAAAACGAGGAAAAGAGGTTAGTGTGTTTGCATGTGTTCTTCTTCAGGTTTGTTTTTGGTCAGTAGCGTCCCTTTCATCACCTGTGTGTGTCCACCCTCCACAGATGAAAAGGAGAGATTTGACCCTACTCAGTTTCAGGAAAGTATTGTACAAGGCTTGAATCAAACTGGCACTGACTTGGAAGCGGTTGCGAAGTTTCTTGATGCCTCTGGCGCCAAGCTTGACTACCGCCGGTATGCAGAGACGCTCTTCGACATCCTGGTGGCTGGCGGGATGCTGGGTGAGTCCTGGCAGACTTGTGAGATAAAAGGTTTTTTTTTTTTTAACAAAAAAAGTGCAGGGTCTCTTGATAAATGATTGTTTCCTCCGTCCTGCAGCTCCAGGTGGGACTCTGTCTGACGACATGACCCGCACTGAGTACTGCCTTTTCACGGCACAAGAAGACCTGGAGACGATGCAAGCATATGCTCAGGTGAGCGGCAGGTCTGGGCGTTTATAAGAGGCGGAGTTTGTCCAACAAGTGCACAGCAGTTGACATATTTGCCTCCAAACAGGTTTTTAACAAGCTGATCAGGCGTTACAAGTACCTGGAGAAGGGTTTCGAAGAGGAGATCAAGAAGGTGAGTGTCCTCAGGCCCAGCTGGGTCCTGTACTAGCTTACGTTTAACTGTGTTTATGTGGAGGTCCGACTGGTTCTGCCGGTTTGAGGTGTACCGCTTCATGCTTCGCCTTATTGCTGCGTTGACAGAAGTGACAGTTTGGCAGGTGTTTATAAGTGATGTTTGATGATTTACAGCCTTTTCTAGAACCATGTGTCAAATATATCAGAATCAGAATCGCCTTTATTGTCATTGTATTGCATACAACGAAATTTGAGTGCAACTCCCCGGTGCAGTTGTATAGAATAAAAATAAAATAGGAATAAAATATAAGATATAAAAAGTGCCAGGTGCTATATAATATATGTACATTCAAAACTATACAGTAAACAAAATGTAGAATTGCAGCATATTTTACATGAATTTCACTTGAAATTAATGAAGGAATGAATGAATCTTATTGCACATAAGTCCCATCTTACACTTTGAAGCTTATTGTCCATAACAGTGAGATATGTGTTTAGTAGTGCAGTTTAGTATTGATATTGTATATTTATGATTAAACATCATGATTTCCTGAAATTGCTGTCATCACACCCCAAGGCTGTAGACACTGGTTAGTACTTTTTTAACCCCTGGTTTTCTGCTTGTAGTTGCTGCTGTTTCTGAAAGGGTTCACTGAGTCTGAGCGCAACAAACTCGCCATGCTGACCGGCATCCTGCTGGCCAACGGCAGCATATCAGCCTCCATCCTGAGCAGCCTCTTCAACGAGAACCTCGTCAAAGAGGGTGAGCTTTTCTTCCCGCGTGCGTCTGTAACGATCGTTCAGCTTCACTGAAACGCCGACCCGTCCCGTTGTCTCTTCCCAGGAGTCTCTGCAGCCTTCGCTGTCAAGCTGTTTAAGTCGTGGATCAATGAGAAGGACATCAACTCTGTTGCCGCCAGTCTCCGTAAAGTGGGCATGGACAACAGGCTGATGGTGAGACTCGCTGTTGGAGATCTCAGTCTGGGTTGGGGAAGGCGGGTGTGCTTGCTCACGTTTGAATGTCGTTGCCCTGCAGGAACTCTTTCCTGCCAACAAACGGAGCTGTGAGCATTTTTCTAAGTACTTCACTGACGCCGGGCTGAAGGAGCTGTCAGACTTCGCCCGCAACCAGCAATCCATCGGTGCCCGCAAGGAGCTGCAGAAGGAGCTCCAGGAGATGATGTCCCGCGGTGACCCTCAGAAGGAGGTGAGGGCCTGAGGACACTCGGGTTTTCATTGCTTCCTCTTCACGGTCTTATTGACAGTAGGGACATTGACCTCGCCGTCTCTTCTCAGATCATCGCCTTCACCAGAGAGGAGATGAAGAAGGCCGGCCTCTCTGAGCAGGCCATGATTGGCATCATCTGGACCAGTGTGATGAGCTCCGTGGAGTGGAACAAGAAGGAAGAGCTGGTGACCGAACAAGCCATCAAACACTTGAAGGTATGCAGCCCCCCTGAAATACCTCTGTGGGGTATGGGCCAGCCACAAGCGTGGCTTGAAGTTGAAACGAAGCTTCTGTTCAGTGTCACGTTTAGATCAGTAAAAGAAAAATCTGGTAAATGTCTGTGGGGATAGCCTGAAAATGGAGTGTCGTGCTCTGCTGCAGCCAAACTGTGAATCTACAGCAGGTTGAGCTGGCAGGAAATCGGACTAATCTGGTGAGTTTGAAAATAAATCCTGAGCCGTCTCTGGGTTGTTCATCATGACAGGAAGCTGTGGGGTTCCTGAGTACAAGGCTCAAGAGATTTCAACCGTATTGAAAAGCACAATTTTATTTTGCACTGATCATCTTTTTTTTAATTCATTGATTATTGCAGAACGCAGAAGATGTTACAGGCCCTGAGTGTCTTTTCAGATCGCTTTTGTGATCACATTATTTCCCCCAAGAATCACTTTAAGGTGTAATGTGCTTGGAGCACACGCAAAGGTGACTACAGTGATCCCTCACCAATTCGCCATTCAAGAAATATATAATATAATTTAAGAAATCAAGAAAAAAATCACGGAAACATCACAGGATGTTGTGCTCGTTCTCTCGCAGCGTAGAAATGTTGTGAGCCAGCCTGGCCCCTTTAAGAAGGTGGCCTTATGGGTAATGTAGTGTGTGTGTCATGGGACGGCAGAAGAAAACGTGGTTAGATGAAAAGTGTAGTGAGCATCAACAGCAGCCCAGCGTGTATAGATTTACATTCTCTGTTAACCGACAGGAGCCCAACAATACAACCTGTGTGATGTTACAAGTTCCTGCAGTACCAGAATAAAGTGCTCGTTCCATGCAGAGAAAACCGGACTGTTTATTTTGTTGTTAGCGTGTTAGCTGCTAATTATGAGCCAAAAATAGCACAATACCAGCAGTTTCTTTACTACGGTTCAAAGACCAGAGGCTGTGAAGGTAACAGAAAGACCACAGCTGAGTCTTTGTCTTGTTTCGCTGCAGTGCCTCGCTACTTTTTGCTGTTTTGAAACATATTTTAAACCCATTATTTAGGCTCGGGGGCGCCAGTCCCCATTAACCGTGAAAAATAAGGGATCACTGTATTTCAGAAACGTTCACTCTCCGGTGGGTTTAAACCCGACATTTTCAACGCCGTGTCTCCTCTGCAGCAATACAGCCCTCTGCTGAAAGCCTTCACCTCCCAGGGTCTGTCTGAGCTCAGCCTGCTGCTGAAGATCCAGGAGTACTGCTACGACAACATCCACTTCATGAAGGCCTTCCAGAAGATCGTGGTGCTCCTCTACAAAGGTTGGTGTCCAACCCGTCGCCACGTCTCCCAGTGTGGCCTGATGGTCTTTTTTTCTTTCAACTCTTGTACCTCCAAGTGTTAAGACATCTGTTCCCATTTACAGAGATGTTAAGTGTGTGTTTGGGTCATGGATTCCCCCAGCAGTTATTGATCTTTTGGGAGATGAACTGAAGTGATGGTCTCACAGCCTCAACGCTGTCCTCTCTTCTTCCTCACAGCGGATGTATTGAGCGAAGAGGCCATACTGAAGTGGTACTCTGAAGCCCACCTCGCCAAGGGAAAGAGCGTTTTCCTCGAGCAGATGAAAAAGTTTGTGGAGTGGCTCAAGAACGCCGAGGAAGGTACAACATTCGCACCTCTGTCTTAGAGCAATAACTCTTTCAGACTCCTGAAGATTCACTCCCAGACATTTTAATGACACGAATGTTGTTGATTCAAGAGATCGGATAAGTTGATCGGCCGCTCATGAAACCTTCAGCAGGCCGTAACGCAGGTTTATCCGTTGATGAATCACTGACTGACTGGTCAAAGGCTCAGTTTTATTTCTCTTCTGCTGGTCATGATTTATTTATCATTTATTTACGTCTCAAATGCGTTACTCAGATGTGAACTTGACCACTCTGCACTTGTTTGGTCGCGATCCCGTCCTTCATGTACATCTGACATCATTTGAAGAACTTTGTCCTTTCAATGATGTCCCAGATGTGAAAGTGAGATGGAGACTGGTCCAAAAAAACTACAACAATGAAGCACAATCCATTAATGAGGTGCTGCTAATTAACTATGGATACACCAGAAGGGAGAAGAGGGAAGGAGGGGTGAGGACACCAGTCGGTGGATCATGTTGGTGTCTCCCTGCAGCGTAGACCTACAGCAGCATAGCTATGATGAGGCTATGTTTCAGACCAGCCTGCTGTAGTCTGGTCTTCATCCATTCCTCCATTTGGAGTGTAATTTATTATCAGGTCTTGTAAATAAATGCCTTTAATGCTCTAATCTGAGCAGTTGAATGCTGTGATGGATGGTATCAAAGTATGGACTAGTATGGACTCTGATCCATTGTTTGATGCCTTGTGGAGGTCGTTGGTGACTCTAAGCAGCTCCATTTCTGTGCTGTGATGTGATTTGAACCCTGACTGAAAAACAGGTGTGTCGTAGAAGGAATGAAGTTCCTGAAGTTGTAGAAACGTTCACATCCGTTCGTGGTTGGGCTTGGTTGATTTCTTCTGATTCTGATGATTTTACCTCTAAAGAAGCTCATCAGGTCTTCACTACTGAGAGCTTCAGGAATGAGCGACTGAGTTGTGACTCTTTGGCTAATTTTTGTTTTCTTCTCTTAATGATGAATAGCCAGATGTTTCAGCATCATGAAGGTCTTTTTTTGTAGAATGTTATGGGCAAACTACAGATTTATGAGAGGACCACCTCCTCTCCATTTGACCTTTTTTTTTTTTCAGTGTGTGGAGATGTGAATGATACCAGGGTTAGGTTAGGCTTATCAGAGGAGCAACAGCATCTAAAGCTGAGTGTAAAATATCTGCAGTATTGATGACGAGGTCATCAGTGTCTGCAGAGGAACATTTCAGGTCATCACCATCAGTAGTTCCACCGTAGGGAGCTGAGGAACGAGGGCCGCCTCAAATTTACTCACAGCATCTGCTTAATGATACTTTTCATTCCCCGTTGTAGCATCAAGAACATTAAATAGTGATCAGAGAGGATTCAGAGGAGACACTATCAGATGATCAGGGTCTAGACCGTAGACCTGGATCAGATCCAGGGTGATAAAAGCAGTGAGTCGGTTCATCCATTGATTCTAAAAGAGAAATAAAGACTAATATAAGGCTGTTATTGTCAGCATCCATGTGAATGTTAAAGTCTCCCACTATGACGTCTTTGTCTGAACTGAGCTCTAAACTACAGAGGAGATCTGAGATCTGAGACAGAAACTCTAGACCAGCACCAGCAGGAGGCGCTACACTACCACTAACAGCTCTGGACGGTTGGACTCAAACTGAGGCTGCTGAACGGATTATAATCACATTTAGGTTTAGTTTTTCCTTGAAGGCTGCTCCTCCACCTGGACCCTGATTCAGAGAATATGATCAATAATAAAACCAGACCACGTGGGCTCATTTAAACTAACACACTCCTCCTGTAGACACGTCTCTGATAAACAGAATACATCAGTCCTCGTCTCCATAATTAGATCATTGACTAACAGAGACTTGGAGCCAGAGGTCGTTATATTTAGCCGTCTAGACGTGGAGCGTTTTGTAGAGTCGGTGCTCATCGTTTGATCAACTTCTGAGACTAGAAATCTGTCGTGTGTTTTATTGGCTGCTAAGTTTGCTCTGGGATCTTCGGTGTGATTAAATTCAAAATTGTTGTTGTGTTTTTTGTTAAGATTAGTTTAAGATTGTCTCCAGCTCTGGAGGATGAGCAGTTTCTGTGACTGACCTGTTCTTCCTCGTCTTTCTGTAGAATCAGAGTCGGATGAAGAGGAGGCGGACTGAAACCTCCACCACCAGATGAGCTTTTTTTTTTTAATTTTATTTTTCTTCTTTCCTGGTGTTTTTTTTTTTTTTTTTTTTTCTGTTTTAAAGTAGCAGCAGGAGCAGTAGGATGTCGTTCCCCGTCTCTCTTCTACCTCCCCAGAAACGCCCTCGTGCACCCACACCTGACCCGGCCACACCTACCTGAACGGCGTTCGAGGCCGATGAAGGGCCCGGTCCTTCCTTTCGCTCGCAACCACGCAAACGACGAGTTCTCCTGTTTTCTAACGCCTTCTGTAATTTGGATACGAACATTCCATGTGTGAATCTGAAGCTGCTTTCATGCCATGACAAAAAATGTAATCAGTTTTGCCAAAGTTACTATTTTTGGTTCTTTTGTTTTGCGCTCCCTTTAATTTCCCCGCTCATGTTTTGGCTCCTGCTGGTTCATTCGGCCTCCCTGACGTCTGGGTGAACCTGTACTGCCTGTCGAGGTCTCTGTCCAGTCTGTCAGAAGACACGCCCCCCTGTAAGACGCCTCGCCAGCTACCTGGTTATTGGTTTCTACTTTCTTTAATCTGATATAAACCAATTGACTTTTTTATGAAATAAAGATTATTGAAATGTTCTCGCTGTGATGTTTCACATTTATTCAATTCCAGTTCGTCTGGCTTCGAAGAAAGTTTCACCAGACGTGTCTGGTCAGGATGGAGATATAAACATTAAAGTTTAACCCCTTTAAGGGGATGTGAGACAGTTGGATTGTAACGTGACCAGAGGTCCTCAGAAGGTGGGTTATGTTCAGACTTTCTTTCTTTTCGTTTCTTAATGTGAGGTGACTTCACCAGACCTTGTAGCTGAGGGAGCCCCCTGGTGGCTCCGGGGACCCTCTGCATTATCAATGTTTGTAATCGGCTGCAGCGGTAAAGGAGTGTTGCGCTCCAAGAAAACATTTACACACAGTCAGGAGACAATTTGACAACCTTGTTTTTATTGTAATTGTACAAAAAAAAAAAAAAAAAAACAATTTTCTCTTCAAGCAGCTTCTCAGTATTTGCCGTGTGTGAAGAACACAGTTGTCAGGCATTCAAGTACGTTTTCCAGTCGCGTCAGTCTGATTTAGAGGTAGGCCCTATCGTTTAACACACAGGTCTGAGGTAGTGGACGTCTCAAGGCGTCCAGTTGGCTTCGCCGTCCGTTTGTTCTCCGAGTTCGTGCAGAAAGCAGCACTGCACGTGCTGCATCCCTGTGCTTTTTTTTTTTTTTTTTTTTTTTTTAAACATGTTTGTGCAACAATGCAAAAGTAAACATTTCACCACTCCGAGGACGTGTTCATCTGAGCATTTCATGCTGAAATCAGGCCAAAGGTCAGAAAGATCTGATTAATATCTAAGAGGGAACAGATTGATCCTGACAGCAACTACTGCGCTGGCTGCTCTTCATCTTCCTCCATGAGACCGGGGGTGGGGGGGGGGGGCAGTTGTGGTCGGGGGAGGTTTGTACTATTACTGGGACCAAAATAGCCCCACGTCAGGTGCAACTTTACTCATGGGCTCAGGTTACAACCCGGCCAAAACAGAGGTCCACAAACACATGAACAGAAAGTGCTCGTCAGCGTTGAATCTTCAGCTCTTGATTTCTCATGTAATCCAAAAATAAATATATTTATGTATTTACAAAGTCCTGCATATAAACAACATACATGGAGGCGGACTCGTCGTCTCTCTGGAACGTGGCGTCACACGGCGGCTGAGTGCTTCCCTCCGTCTCTGAGCTGTGGGAGCAGAGAAATAATTATTTTTACCACCAACCGAGTTCAGCTGAAGGCTTTGTGACGGTGAACCTGGTCCGTTTTTCAAGGAAAACTTTATTCTAATTCTAGTTTCAACGCTTATTTCAACTCATATTACCTATAATGACTTAGAGACTGCATGAGGATAGTCTGTTCAGCTGATCAGATATTGGAAATATTGTTGTATAACGACTGGGTTCAGGGCCGTTTCCACTGGTACGTAACGTACCGAAGCAGTTTCAGTCGGGCAGCAGTGAAGCCACTATTCAACACAAACTACAGGAACAATGTTACATTAATGAGGTGCTCCTAATTAACTATGGAAAGAGCTGAAGGGAGAAGAGGGGTGATCTCTGCTGATTCCTGTCAATCACTGCTTCATTTTGGATCAACTGGAGGCTGTTCAGAGAAGTACTGGGACATCCTGATAACGCATTACAATAATCCAGTCTAGAAGAGACAAACACCTGGATTAGTTTTTCAGCATCACTCTGGGAGAGGATGCTCCTGATCTTGGAGAAAAAAGGCTGTCTGACAAACCTGATTAATCTGCTGTTTAAACCACATATCCTGATCTGAAATAACTCAGAGGTTTCTCACAGTTGGACTGGAGGACAACATAAAATCAGCTCATCTGTTCCTGAGAAACCAAAGACAATAACCTCAGTTTAATCGGGATTTAAAAGCTAAAAGTTACTGTTCTGTTTTCTCTGGTTTCATGGATCAGTACAGCTGCGTATCAATGAACATTGATGTCGTGTGTCTGGATAATATTTCCAGGAGCAGCATGTATAGAGTGAACAGGATCGGTCCTAACACTGAACCCTGTGGGACGCCATAGCAGACCCTCATCTGTGAGGAAGAAACATCATGAACATGAAGGAGCTGGAACCTGTCAGACAGATGTGATTTAAACCAGCCTAGCGCTGTCCCTTTAATCCCAGTAACCTGCTCTAATCTGAGCAGTAAAATGCTGTGATGGATGGTATCAAAGCAGCTCTGAGGTCCAGCAGAACTAGTACAGATACTAATCCATCATCTGAGGCCATGAGGAGGTTGTTGGTGACTCTAACCAGCTCCATTTCTGTGCTGTGATGAGCCCTGACTGAAAAACTTCAAATAGATCATTTCTATGCAGGTGGTCTCCTAACTGGCTTCAACTAATTTTTCCAGAATTATGATAATGAGCTTCGTGAGCGCGCTGACAACCTAAAATCAGCTGGAATTCACCAACGAATGCTTGTTATGATGAGAAAAAAAAAGTTTTACGCACATAAATCAGGAGCAGAATGTTAGTAAGGAGTTGATCTATGTCCAGATATACTCAGATTTACGAAGGTATCATGAATGAGGATCAAAATAAAATCCCATCATACACAAATCAAACTCTTAGAGTCTATTAAACACGTTCTTTCCCATTCTGTAAATATTTTATGGCAAATTAATACAGAAAAGTCGTTAAGTTGAAATAATAATTCAGCTATGTGATGCTTTTGCTATTGTTTAACAAAGTTAGGAAAGTTAAGTTTAAGTTTCTTTGATACGCCAACGTATTGTCTGCGTCTTAGTGTTGATATCAGGACTGAAAAGGTTTGACTGGTGCGAATGCCCGTATTTTCATTTTCACAAGGACACGCTCTAATTTTAAACATCAGAGGACCACAGCTTGTTTTCACTTTGTGCTGGCAGTCATTGCTTATTCAGTTGACACCACCTCTAGTGGTCATTAGAGGAACTGCAGTCTCTAGTGGTCAGTAGAGGAACTGCAGCCTCTAGTGGTCATTAGAGGAACTGCAGCCTCTAGTGGTCAGTAGAGAAACTGCAGCCTCTAGTGGTCTTTAGAGGAACTGCAGCCTCTAGTGGTCATTAGAGGAACTGCAGCCTCTAGTGGTCGGTAGAGGAACTGCAGCCTCTAGTGGTCATTAGAGGAACTGCAGCCTCTAGTGGTCGGTAGAGGAACTGCAGCCTCTAGTGGTCATTAGAGGAACTGCAGCCTCTAGTGGTCAGTAGAGGAACCGCAGCCTCTAGTGGTCATTAGAGGGACTGCAGCCTCTAGTGGTCATTAGAGGAACTGCAGCCTCTAGTGGTCATTAGAGGGACTGCAGCCTCTAGTGGTCATTAGAGAAACTGCAGCCTCTAGTGGTCATTAGAGGAACTGCAGCCTCTAGTGGTCATTAGAGGAACTGCAGCCTCTAGTGGTCGGTGGAGGAACTGCAGCCTCTAGTGGTCAGTAGAGGAACTGCAGCCTCTAGTGGTCATTAGAGGGACTGCAGCTTCTAGTGGTCATTAGAGGGACTGCAGCCTCTAGTGGTCAATAGAGGAACTGCAGCCTCTAGTGGTCTGTAGAGGAACTGCAGCCTCTAGTGGTCATTAGAGGATCTGCAGCCTCTAGTGGTCAATAGAGGAACTGCAGCTTCTAGTGGTCAGTAGAGGAACTGCAGCCTCTAGTGGTCAGTAGAGGATCTGCAGCCTCTAGTGGTCATTAGAGGAACTGCAGCCTCTAGTGATCATTAGAGGGACTGCAGCCTCTAGTGGTCAGTAGAGGAACTGCAGCTTCTAGTGGTCTTTAGAGGATCTGCAGCCTCTAGTGGTCATTAGAGGAACTGCAGCCTCTAGTGGTCATTAGAGGAACTGCAGCCACTAGTGGTCTTTAGAGGAACTGCAGCCTCTAATGGTCTTTAGAGGAACTGCAGCCTCTAGTGGTCATTAGAGGGACTGCAGCCTCTAGTGGTCAGTAGAGGATCTGCAGCCTCTAGTGGTCATTAGAGAAACTGCAGCCTCTAGTGGTCAGTAGAGGATCTGCAGCCTCTAGTGGTCAGTAGAGGAAATGCACCTTCTAGTGGTCATTAGAGGGACTGCAGCCTCTAGTGGGCAGTGGAGGAACTGCAGCCTCTAGTGGGCAGTGGAGGAACTGCAGCCTCTAGTGGTCAGTAGAGGAACTGCAGCCTCTAGTGGTCAGTAGAGGAACTGCAGCCTCTAGTCATCTCCTAGAACAGTTAACTTCATCTCTGGAGCACCTGCAACCTTCAGGTAAAAGTGACAAAACCCGCAGTTCTCCGTATGACCACTAGAGGCCAGCTCCAAAACTGACTCAGTTTGCACTGACCTCCAGTTGACCTCTGTGTTAGAAGTTCACCTTCACAGCAGAAACTAACTTACAGCCTGCAACAAGAACTGGCTTCGTCAGTCGAGGGTCACTGAAATTCACATTTATAGATCATTTATCGATGATCTCTATCTTTTCCCCCTGAGCGCAATACATGACAGTCATGCTTGTGTTCGTGGTGCATCCTGGGATATGGAGTTCTATACAGGGATGACGTATTTTAGCCACAGGTGAGCCAAGACAGCTCGCTCCTCTAAGGTGGGCGGGTGCAAATTAACTGCATGTCCCGCCCATTTTTTTTCTTTTTATAATCTGGGTTAAATTTGGCAAGAAAAGCAACTCTAAGCATCAAAACAACTCCCAGCCACGAGCTCTCCAGGAATGTTTAGTGACATCACAGAGGGGTTATTTGGGGTTATTTGACCCTCATCAGACGTGTCAACATCACTGCCCATCATTCTGAAGGTTCACAGCTGAAACTAGATACTGGTATCACAATATGAGCATCACAAAAACAGAAAAAGTGACATTTAAAGGTCGTCTGTTGTTTTTCCAAATAGTCACACTCTGAATGTCAATCATATATTTAGAAAATAAAACCAGTCATCACATCATGGAGCTGGAATGGAAAGAGTCTATTTCCCTGATTTCAGTGTCTGTTTATGGCCTTCAGCGGGTTAAAGTGTGTATTTATATGAGATGGGGGGGGGGGGGGGGGGGGGGGTACACACAGCCACTTGCCTGCTTCCTCTGGTTACTGAGGCAGAACGTGCAGATGGGCCGCAGCGGCGGCGCGCTGAGCGCGGCGTGTCCGTGCAGGATGCCCTGGTAGCGGAGGCAGGGCTGCCCGTCCCCGCAGTCCTCCCCCAGCAGGAGCACGTTGGCCAGGTGGGAGATGTAGCTGGAGGCCAGCCGCAGCGTCTCTATCTTGGACAGCTTCCTGTCGGCCGGCTCGGTGGGGATGAGCGTGCGCAGCGCCGTGAAGGCCGTGTTCACGCTGTGCGTCCTGTCCCGCTCCCGCGCGTTCGCCGCCTGCCTCTGTTTGCTCACTCCGGACAGGCGCGCGTCCCCGCTGCCGCTCCTCCTCCGCCTCCTCCTCTGCGGGGCCGCCGCCGGCCCCCCCTCCGCCGCCGGGCCCGGGTCCCTGCGGGGGCTGCAGCCGCCGGTGGACTTCCCCTCGGAGCTGTCGCTGCCGCTGTCCAGCTCGTCCAGGTCGGAAGGGGGGCTCCTCTCGCTGCTGGTGGACTTCATCCTGGTTCTGGTCCCGCTCTGAGAGCAGCACTTTATCATGAGGGTGAAAATAGCACCGGGGGCCGAGCAGCTGCCGCCGATCCGGTGACGGAGGGGGGTTCGCGCCGGCCGGGGCCCCCAGGCCGAGGAGCATACCATTTCTAATGAATGACGGCTGCTTTCTGGGTCAAAGCCAGCCCGCCGCGGAGGAGGAGGGACAGGTGGGGCCTGGGAGGAGGGGAGGGGGAGCAGGGGACACCTGTTGTGGCCTGGAGGATGCAGGTTAAATCAGGCTCAACGCGTGACCAGAATCAGAGACTTCAGAGGAAACGTGGACAAACAAATGTTCACCTGGATGCGATGAATTAATTTACAACCCAAACCAGAGAGATGAGAAAGTGTAGAAATAAGGTATTTATTCCATTTACTCTGACTTCCATGTGTTTGCACGCTGTTTGTTTGTTTGTTTGTCCATCCATTCTTTGCAAGACAGATAAAGATTGATTAGAAAAGAAAATAAGGATTTTATTTCAAACAGATCACTACAATGACTACATTGGGAACGCCGCGCAGCGGAACGTAAGTGCCGCAGGACATTGTTTGACAGGGGACTATTTTGCAGTTGCACTGGAGGCGCAACACGCTACTAGTTTTTGGCGAAAGTCCCGAAGTGGAAGCTCCAGAACGGCTACATGAGACTGAGGAACTTCTTCCTAAACCAGGAGCCGTGTCTGTCGTGTGGAAGTTCTTTGAAATTAAAAAAGACGACGTCCAACAAACTACAATAATCTGCAAATGTTGCCGAGCTAAAGTTGTAGCCACGGGAGGCTACAATAATAACTTACCGTGACAGTAAAATAGGTAATTCTAAGCCAATTTACTGCAGCAATTCCTCTAGCTCAGCCATTCCCAAACTTCAGAACACCAAGGCCCAATTTGAAATGTGAAAAATCTCCGCAGCCCACCGAAACCTTTAATCATAACTGTGATCAATATACAGGACAAGGAACCATGGTCCGATATTAATGTAAGGGGTCAACAAATAAGGTGACACTTGTCATATTAAGTTAAGATGACAGTAGAATAACACTTAACTGGTTTGTTTTATTACTTCTTATTGTTTTTTTTAATCATGTCATGAATATTTTACAGTAATTAAAAACATATTTAAAAAAAGATTGAGGATTTAAAACACGTTTGTTTAATTTAATGACCTCTCACGGCCCACCTGCAGTCCCATGACGGCCCAGCAGGGGGCTCTAAATTATTAGAAAACGTGGTTAACACCCAGTTGTGCCTTCAAAAAAAAAAAAATACAGTGGTATACCGTGAAACCGATATAATTTTGAAAAATACCATGATATAAATTTTTGGTCATACCTCCCAGCACTACCCTCATCATGGCCCACAGTTAAAGTTTGATTGATTTTGACTGAAGGTGTTACGTTGGGGGTGCACATCCACCAGAGAATGCTCAAATATGCATTTTTTTTAACCCTTTCAGTCCTAATTCGTGACACTTCCTGTAACCATTTCAAAGCTTTTCTAATGGAGTGAGGTCCACTGTCTTCTGCTCCACTTAACGCTCAGCAGCGATATAAATGTGCTGAACGTGGCCCGAATGTGTCCGCTACCTGGAGAGATGGTTCGAAGATCTAAATAAGTGAAATGCTTAAAAACAACGAACCCCAAAAGTCATTGGAATGAGTTTCGTGCTTCTGCTTCTACAGAGCAGGATAAATCATTGATCCGATCGAGGAATCTGAAGTTTTACGGCACAACGGAGGAAGGACACGGGTCCGAGCTGGACGCCCGTGATGCCCCGGTCCCTCGGACGGCGCTGCATCAGGAAGCGTCACTCATCAACAGCTGACGGTTGAGGGATGACTGCAGAAACATTTGAATCGCCACCTTAACGCGGCTGATCTTGACGGACAGTTCGGTGTGTGTGTGACTGAACAGTCCAGGTGTACCACACACACCCTCCTCCTCCACCTTGCCCAGTGCCATCTTTGGGGATGGATATAAATATCTGTGAACGGCGATGCCTTGTGCACGCTGCAGCTGAAGCTCAGAGTTCCATTCAGAGAAATTACTGGAATAAGATTAAATACTTTTATCTTACGTTTTGAACATTAAAGGGAATTTAATTCAGTGTGTCTGTGCTAAAACACAGTCATCACCGTTTGGCATTTTATTGTCATTATTATCATTTGTATTTCTGTAAATGTTGGGTTATTTTTCCTCAATGTTGCCACCAGAGGACGCACCAGGACGCTGAAGACAGTTTCTGTTCATGTACAGATTATAAAGATGCATAGACCCCTCGTAGCCACTAGGGGCCCCATGCTCAGAAGATCAACCTCAGTGCCCTGTATTTGGAGATAAAAAGGTCATAACTTCTGACTTTCTTTTTTAAAGGAACGGTATGTAAGCAAACCAGGGCTGGGACACGCCCACCTGACAAGTTTGCTACTTTATCCTGGCTGACTGAGCTTTTCCTTGGAAGGGCTCTTGCTTTGTTGGAAGGGTCCTGAAATGATCCGAGATTAAGGTCTCTGGACCCGAGGATCCAGCTGCTGCCAGAGGTAGAAGCTGATGATCTGGAGACATTCCAGCTGGTGTCCTCTGCTTAGTCCTGAATACAAGACTTCAACCCAGAACCCTCCAGACCAACCCAGAACTGGTCACACGGGTCTTCTAGTACAGTTAACAGCATGGGACAAGTGATCTTTAAAATCAGGAACATTCTGCTCTGTTCAGACTTTTTTCACAGCTCGGAAGTCTAGACAGTGCTATGTAGCTAATGTGATGTCAGCCAACCATTAACCACAGCTAGCTGTCACTCAGAAGACCACACTGCTAATAACCCATAAAATTGTGGTTTCATATATTTTACCAAATGGGGTCGTCACACCAAGTTTGTTTATTTCTGCAGTAAAGTTGAACAATTTACCGAGGAGGTAATTGGAGATCGACTTACTGCTGAACCCACATCCTGGTGATTGGTAAAGTAACTACAGTGGTCAGTGGAGGAACTGCAGCCTCTAGTGGTCCATAGAGGAACTGCAGCCTCTAGTGGTCAGTAGAGGAACTGCAGCTTCTAGTGGTCGGTAGAGGAACTGCAGCCTCTAGTGGTCGGTAGAGGAACTGCAGCCTCTAGTGGTCAGTAGAGGAACTGCAGCCTCTAGTGGTCAGTAGAGGAACTGCAGCCTCTAGTGGTCAGTGGAGGAACTGCAGCCTCTAGTGGTCCATAGAAAAAACTGCAGCCTCTAGTGGTCAGTAGAGGAACTGCAGCTTCTAGTGGTCGGTAGAGGAACTGCAGCCTCTAGTGGTCGGTAGAGGAACTGCAGCTCTAGTGGTCTTAGAGGAACTGCAGCCTCTAGTGGTCGGTAGAGGAACTGCAGCCTCTAGTGGTCGGTAGAGGAACTGCAGCCTCTAGTGGTGGTAGAGGAACTGCAGCCTAGTGGTCGTAGAGGAACTGCAGCCCTAGTGGTCGTAGAGGAACTGCAGCCTCTAGTGGTCGGTAGGAACTGCAGCCTCTAGTGGTCGGTAGAGGAACTGCAAGCCTCTAGTGGTCGGTAGAGGAACTGCAGCCTCTAGTGGTCGTAGAGGAACTGCAACTCTAGGGTCGGTAGAGGAACTGCAGCCTCTAGTCATTAGAGGAACTGCAGCCTGTAGTGGTCATTAGAGGAACTGCAGCCTCTAGTGGTCATTAGAGGAACTGCAGCCTCTAGTGGTCGGTAGTAGAGGAACTGCAGCCTCTAGTGGTCGGTAGAGGAACTGCAGCCTCTAGTGGTCGGTAGAGGAACTGCAGCCTCTAGTGGTCGGTAGAGGAACTGCAGCCTCTAGTGGTCGGTAGAGGAACTGCAGCCTCTAGTGGTCGGTAGAGGAACTGCAGCCTGTAGTGGTCATTAGAGGAACTGCAGCCTCTAGTGGTCGGTAGAGGAACTGCAGCCTCTAGTGGTCGTAGAGGAACTGCAGCCTCTAGTGGTCGGTAGAGGAACTGCAGCCTCTAGTGGTCGGTAGGGGAACTGCAGCCTCTAGTGGTCGGTAGAGGAACTGCAGCCTCTAGTGGTCGGTAGAGGAACTGCAGCCTCTAGTGGTCGGTAGAGGAACTGCAGCCTCTAGTGGTCATTAGAGGAACTGCAGCCTGTAGTGGTCATTAGAGGAACTGCAGCCTCTAGTGGTCGGTAGGGGAACTGCAGCGTCTAGTGGTCGGTAGGGGAACTGCAGCCTCTAGTGGTCATTAGGGGAACTGCAGCCTCTAGTGGTCCGTAGAGGAACTGAAGCCTCTAGTGGTCGGTAGAGGAACTGCAGCCTCTAGTGGTCGGTAGAGGAACTGCAGCCTGTAGTGGTCATTAGAGGAACTGCAGCCTGTAGTGGTCATTAGAGGAATTGAAGCCTCTAGTGGTCGGTAGAGGAACTGCAGCCTCTAGTGGTCGGTAGAGGAACTGAAGCCTCTAGTGGTCAGTAGAGGAACTGCAGTCTCTAGTGGTCGGTAGAGGAACTGCAGCCTCTAGTGGTCGGTAGAGGAACTGCAGCCTCTAGTGGTCGGTAGAGGAACTGCAGCCTGTAGTGGTCATTAGAGGAACTGCAGCCTCTAGTGGTCATTAGAGGAACTGCAGCCTCTAGTGATCATTAGAGGAACTGCAGCCTCTAGTGGTCGGTAGAGGAACTGCAGCCTGTAGTGATCATTAGAGAAACTGCAGCCTGTAGTGGTCATTAGAGAAACTGCAGCCTCTAGTGGTCATTAGAGGAACTGCAGCCTCTAGTGATCATTAGAGAAACTGCAGCCTCTAGTGGTCATTAGAGGAACTGCAGCCTCTAGTGATCATTAGAGAAACTGCAGCCTCTAGTGGTCAGTAGAGGAACTGCAGCCTCTAGTGGTCATTAGAGGAACTGCAGCCTCTAGTGGTCGGTAGAGGAACTGCAGCCTCTAGAGGCCATTAGAGGAACTGCAGCCTCTAGTGGTTGTTAGAAGAACTGCAGCCTGTAGCGGTCATTAGAGGAACTGCAGCCTCTAGTGGTCATTACAGGAACTGCAGCCTCTAGTGGTCGGTAGAAGAACTGCAGCCTCTAGCGGTCAGTAATAGAACTGCAGCCTCTAGCGGTCAGTAGAAGAACTGCAGCCTCTAGTGGTCATTAGAGAAACTGCAGCCACTAGTGGTCAGTGGAGGAAACTGCAAAAAACAGATTTAATCCAGAACTAGAGGGAAACTATTTTATTACAAAACAACCAGTAAACAATGATTTCCTTTTTTTTTTCTTTTGAAGAAACAACAGGTTACATACCAATGAAGATATATACACAACGAGAAATGTGGTCAATATACAACAACCAAATAAATAAATAGTCGCCCAGCGGTGTGGCTTCCTGGTGAAGAACCTGAATGTGGAGATCTTTTATGGAGGACCAGAACTGAGAGAACCAAAATTAAACTAATATATGCAGAAATACAGAATTGAAACAGAATCTGGTAAAGTATTGTGTATGTAGTATTTCACAAGTGATGTTTTCAGTTCTATTTTTAAGCAATACCACACCTGACCACATGGGGGCAGCGTGTTACAGCACTGATGCGTTGTAAGACAACGGAGTGCACCTCTGGTGGGACAAAGACATGTGACTGTTGACACATTACTGTCAACACTGCACTACGCGCCCCCATGTGGTCAGAAGTGGTACTGCCACTGGTTCTCTTTTTTTCTACATGTGTATATTTATATTTAGAGGAACAGAAGCAACCGTTTCCCACTGAATCCACGTGAAACGAGCTCTGCCTGATGAGACCGGCTAGCTCAGAACAGAAAAACAGACCGTGACTAAATCAGTACATAAATAAACACAGATAATTATCAGAGATCCAACCACGGTGCAGCTGCAAAGATCAATAAAAGCAAGCAAACATTAACTGCTTCACTGTGAAGCAGTTAAAGCCTTTTCTAAAATGTTTTTTTTTCTCGAACATCTGTCCTCCATCTCACATTTATTTTTTTTTAAATTTCAGCATCCTGAACAAAGTTTATTCCAGCTAAGTTTATCCAGATCAAGTTGAACGAGAACTTTGATTCACGTTAACCTCCATTGATCAAGTTAAAACGGTCCTGCTGCAACACCAAACACCGACAGTCTACTTACATAGAATAAATCTGTATAGGAGGGGAGGGATAACAGCTGTGTGGCCTTAAATAACCCTTACTGGTGGACGACTTTCATCGTTAAAAAACGTTCCTAATGTCCACTCGACTCTGCTGATGTCTTAGCTGAGTGGCGTTGTCCACCCCAGCAGTGTTGCTCTGTGCTCGTTTCTATTCTCAGTTGTGTTTTCCAGTCTGTAGTTGATCCTCCACAGGTTTACAGCAGCAGTGAAGACCGTCTCCGCTGCGACGCGACGCTTTAACGCTGTAATGCTCTTATAAATATATCACGGTGTGAAACCTCGTGTTCATGTTGCGGCGTTTCGCCGGAGGCGGAGCGCGTGATGTTGGCGCTGAGCTGCCGTCTGCTGTCGGCCCGGTCCGGGAACCTCTGGTCCAGAGCTGCTGGGCGTCCAGATGTTAACCTCTGGAGATGGGAAGCTGGAGCGGGACAAACATCAGAGCTGTTCAGCGTGTCTTTGTGGTCGTTGTGTGCGAGTAATGTTCACGTTTTAGGGTTAACGCTAACCCTAACCCTGGTTGTGTTGTCTGTCCTCGTCTCCGTTTGGCAGATCTGTTCTGGTTGTTTGCATGTCTGGAAGTTTAATTTCTCCCTGTTGGTCTTTGCATTAGAGATGGAACGGTTACCGGTATTACGGTAAAGTGCGGTAAAATTTTACGCGATAACGATTACCGTTTATGTTTGACTTCAACTCATTATCACGGCCGATTACCAGATATGAAATATCAGCCTCATTCAAGTTTGCGAGCGACTTGCGACTGTGTCTCACGTGAATATGTAGCTTGTAACATCGGCATCGTAACGTTAGCATGGCGGAAACTGGTGATAGCACGCAGGACATTTACCAACCCACTAAAATTATGAAATTGTGATTTGTACAAGCAACTTGAAGGAGCTAAGGCTAATGCTTCAAGCTACTGAGATGTTTGACCAAGAGTAACCTGGTCGACGCGCTTCGCTAACTCGCATTTCGTAAACGTTATTGTTGCGTGTTGATCGAAAAATGACCGGAACGATGTTCTTCTGATGCAGTTAAAATATTAATTTATTCCATTAACTGATCCGACAACCATAACGCTGGCAGTTAGCGCCACAGCGGTCAAAATCCTTTTGCCCTTCCGGGTCAAACACCTAACCAGTAACAGGCAGCTACCTTTATACCTGACCCTCAGGTAACAACACAGCGACACCCACAGACACACAGAGTGAACTACAATTCAGAACAACATATCTGGCTCCTTTACAACAGTTTCTTATTTTGCACATTTATACATATTTAAGGTTCAGGTTAATGTCCAAAGTTTTTTTTTTATTTGAACTTATTCATAGTAGGTCATATTTTGACCTACTATCGAGCGTCGCCTTGCTTACCCTCTTGGAGCAGAGCGACCCCAGGTATCCGCCCCTGCAGGCGCAGACGTTCGGCCGGACGCAGCGGCTGCCGTGCAGACACTTCTGTTCGCAGTGAGCTGAGGGGAGACGGACGCCGTCAGATATCGCTTCACAGCTGGATCCGGAGCTCATGTTCGGTGAAGTCAGGAAGGAAACTCCTGACTGACCTGCGTTTCTCACGATCACTGCTGAGATACTTACGGACGTGGCACGACGTGCCCTGCCAGCCGCGGGCGCAGTAGCAGGTGTTCGGGCCGACGCAGTCGCCGCCGTTCAGACATTTCTGGAGGCAGCTGGCTGGGAGGCGACAAAACCGTCATCAGATACTGGACAAGGAGCTGGTGAGTCTGTCAGTGAGCGTTTCATCATGGTTGACAACAATAAAACCTCCAACTCAATCACGTAAATAACGTGTAATGAGGGCGGTGTTTGTGCACGTGAAATGGGGAAGGGGATGAGCAATGTGACGTCATCCAGAAACTGGTTACCTTACTTTTAAGTCATCCCAGATCATGATACTACCACCACAGGCTTACATAGTAGGCGCCAGGAATGATGGGTAACCTGACGCCTCCATCCCTCTGGCCTGTCAGTGTTGACCATTTCTTCCTGGACAACATCCTGCAGGTGAAGTTTCCAATATGAAATCCAGCCAGGTGGACTTCTCCTGCTCTCATTTCAGCCAAGTTTTCTTTTTCTGAAGGGCTGAATTTAAGTTTGAGTACATCTGAACAACTTTCTTCTAAGTTTCTTTTCGAAACACAATCTATTTAAAAGGGATGTGATGCTCTGAACTGAATCTGAAAATGCTGCTCCAGTTTAACCAGTCTGTGGTTTCGACAGGTTTCCAGAAGTGGAACACGTGCACCTTTGTACATTTCCAAGAGTTATTATATGAAGATTTAATTCAAATATGATCATCTAAACTGCTCATCTGATACAGAGAATCGGAATCGGAATCGTTAAAATCCAAACGATGCCCAACCTTACTTGGCTCAGAACTTTAAATCACTCTACCGGACTGCTTTACCAAACACTGAACCATTTCAGCTGTCTCAGAGGAGGTAAAAGTGGTCCACGGTAGCTGAGAAACGCTGGTGGGACGTCACACAGCGAGACGGGAACAAAGATGAATGATGGACATCAGCAGCATCAGAGTGAGTCTTCCTGTTGCCTCCTCTATAATCTCTGTCAGATAATCGGCCAATAGGAACATAAAATGAAATGATTGACGCGTCTCTGCTGCTGTGTAGCTCAGTGGTTGAAGCAGACTGATATGTGGAGGATGCTGCAGGTTCAACTCCCAGCCTGTGACTCCATGTGTCTTCCTGGTTTCCTGTCAATAAAGGCCTCTAGTCCCTTTTGTTTGATCAGTCATCTGGGTATGACCACGCCCCCCCCCCCCAACCTGCTCAGCTGAGATAAATCACTAATCACCTCCTGCAGTGGGGAGATACAAGTCTGTTGACCTGAAGCTCCAAAGAAGAGATGTCACTTTGAACCAGGTAACACCACCCATCTTTATCCTTTCCCTTTTTTCCGTGAGGACACCCATGATCTTTTATCTTCTTCTTATACATTTGTTTGTGTGTTTGATGACCTGACACAAAAACCTGATGGATTTTATACAGAATCATTATGTGGAAATCTGCATACACACAAAATCAGCGGGGGATCAAATACTTATTTCCTCCACTATAGACGTCATCCCAGTGTTTACCTCCACCTGTCTATAGAGGTGTCTCTGGGATATCAACTAACATGCTGACCTGGAGTCTGATCCTCTGACCACCTCAGTGTTGCTGCCTACATCTGTTTCTATAATCATCTCTGTAGTTCATGAACTAACAATGAACCAGTCAGAATAGAAGAACATGGAATTATTAGTTCTCCAGTTAATGGATAATTTATACATTTTGTCCAATAAAGTATTACCAGGATGTACGTCCTCCATCTCTCTCTCTGTCCTCCATCCTCTCTCTGTCCTCTCTTCCTCCTCTTTTCTTTCGTGATCCAACTGGTCTTTGGCAGAAAGGCCCCCCGTTATGATCCAGGTCCTGATCAAGGTTTCTTCCTCTTAAAGTGGAGATTTTTTTCTTGAGACTGTTTGGCTTAAAGGTTTTTTTTTTTTTTTTTTGCCATTTTTCTTTGATTAGTATTTAATATTATAATTCTAGTGCTTAGAGACAACTTCTATTGTAACAGATGTTATGTAAATTTAATCGAACTGAATTGAATGCTTTTAGTAAATTAACATCAATGTGAAATTGACATGCACGAGAAGACCATTCCTCCCTCGAAGACTGACACTCTTTCTGAAGTTGAGGCCAGGATAAGTATTTTATTTGGCACTTTTGTTTTCTGGCATGACTAGTAGAAGAATAAAAACTGAGTGGGGAGCGTGTGGAGGAGGACCTGTTAACGACCTGAGAGCAAGAAATGAGGAGCTGTTTACAGAAGTTGATTTCTTGGTTCCGGACTTTTCCTTCTCTGGTTCACAGATGTTGGCAGGTTCTCACTCGTTCATTTCTCTCTTTTAGTGGATCCCAACCCGAGTGAGTGGCGCTGGTGCATGAGGCCCACTGGGTCTCACCTGCTTGGATGCCTCTCTTTTATTGCGTCACTTACGTTTGTCACACCTCTTTCCCCGCCAGCCGGACAGACAGTCGCAAACATCTGGACCGACGCACCTGCCGCCGTTCATGCAGCTGGGTTCACACACACCTGTGGAGGGGAAGGTGACAGAGAGGACCTTTAACTGACGGCATCTTAAGAAGCAATGTGCGTTTTAGCTGACGAACGTTCACTTCATGAAATGATAAAAGATGAGGCGGAAACAACGAGAAGTTGAGAAGCTAGACGGACGGAAGGATGGAGGACTGACTTTTTTCACATTGCATCCCCGTGTATCCCTGCAGGCACGAGCAGACGTTGTTCCTCATGCACACGCCGCCGTTTTTGCAAGGGGGGCTGCAGACGGCTGTTGGAGGGAGAGGGATTAGTCCGCCATATTTGACCCGGTGATGCACAGCTGAGGCTGGAGCGGCGGCGGCTTTACCGTTCTGACACTGGGCTCCGTAGAAACCCCGAGGGCACTCGCAGGAGTCGGGCCGAACACACAGACCTCCGTTCAGGCAGACGGGAGAGCAGAGAGCTGGAGACGCAGTGACAGTTAGTTCAACCACAAGCCCAACCCTCAAATCAATCTGGGAGGAACTCTGGCATTTAGGACCACTCGAGTCTCAGAAGTTATGGAGCAGTTCAACAGAGGCTACCCGAGCACCGCAGACACGACCACTTCTGGCCAAAACCAGCTCAGATCATTGATTTTATGTCATTTTTGACATAAAAACGAGACCCCTGGTCTCACACCTTCTGAGGGTTTCAGAGCTGCACACTTGAGCCATGTTAAACCACAGATTGAGTCCAAAATGTTTAATATCTGCACCTCCACATCTGAGCCACCTGGCTCCTGTAAGACTCAGCTCACCGGTCTGACAGGACGGTCCCGTCCAGCCTGGAGGACACCAACACTCATCTGGAGATGCACACTGGCCTCCGTTGTGGCAGTGACGGCTGCAAACCACTGGGAACAAAAAAAAAAAAAACTGTTTCTGAAGTAAAGTAGCGATTACCAAATTCAACCAGTTCAAACCAAATAAAAGTTCAGATGTTAGTGGCTCCCAGTGGAGGTAAAATGAACTCCCAGATTTCACATTTAAATTGGGAAAAGTTTTGAAAAATGAATGATTTTACACTTGATGGGCCTGTAAAAAAAAAAACAAAAAAAAAAATCAGATTTATAAACTGAACTCACTCGTCTCACATCGTGGACCAACAAAGCCGTAGGGACAGGAGCAGGTGTTCAGTCCCACGCAGGTGCCTCCATTTTCACACGGTGACCTGCACAGAGCTGCAGAGACGCTTTACTGAGACACGGTACTCACTCCGTTTTAATTCATTTAACCAGACAAGATGGTGGCTGGAGCTCTAGGAGCTGTAACCCAGGAAACGAGCTGGGAGGATGGACCGTGTCACAGTTTGTTCACTTGACTTTTACAGACTTAAAGCTGAGCTTTTTCTCTTTAGTTTTACGTGCTGCTTGTTTGTGTGTTTTCTATCAGACTTTCTGTGATTAAAAATGGCTTCATAATTAAGAAACTGTTATGTGTGACACTTACCTTCATCACACGTCTCTCCATGGAAACCTCTGGGACACTGACACACATCTGGAGCGATGCAAACACCCCCGTTCACACACTCCGGCTCACAGATCGCTGATAAAATACGTTTTAAGAAAAAAAAATTTAAAATGTCATCATGACAGCTCATGAATTAGAATCCACGCAGAGATCCGATCCAGCATCCAGAACCAAGACGAGCATCTTGTGTCACTGCATGTCGGATCAATAAAGATTATTCAAATGCTTTCGAGTCCACTGACCAAGAAACTGGTCTCTAACTTTCCACAGCTGATATTTTACTGTGTCCCATGTGGTAAAACCCAGAGCATCTCTGCTGCAATGCTCACCTGCACACGTTTGTCATGTGTCCTACCTGTCTGACAGTTTGGTCCCATGTAGCCCCGTTTGCAGCGACACGTGTTGGGCGCAGCGCACTCCATGTTTGGACCGCACGTGTGCCTGCAAACAGCTAGAACAAGACAAATCTTTCTGACAGATCAGTTCAAGGAAAGTCCGTTAAAAGGTGACAGTTCACAGACGTGAACCCGAAACATCTGGAGTGTCCCCTGGGGATTGGTTGCATCGTTGGCCATAAGCCCCACCCCCTCTAAGGCCCCTCCCATACATCTTTTTCCAGTTTAATCTTGACGCAGCCCTCTAATGTTAAGACTCGGTTCCAGAAAGGTCTTACCCTGACAGGTCTGTCCGTCTCCAGAGTATCCAACAGGACACCTCCCACAGCGGAAACCTCCCTGAAGGTCCGGCTCACACTGGACCCCAGGAAAACACGGCCTGTCTGCGCAGCTCCAGAACCTTGGCTGGGTGGGGGTGGATCTCTGTGGCAGGGGACCGGGGACCGCCTTGCTCCGGGTCGTCAGCCCCGGCACCACCTGCACCACCTCCTCCACCTCCTCGGCCTCGTCTCCGTCGGCTGAGAAGTCGGACTCGGACAGCGAGTAGGACGGAGCGGTGAGGGCTGAGGTGATGGGCGGGGTCCAGGGTTTGGCGTGGGTGGTCGCTAGATGCTTGAACTGTGGCTGGGTTTTCTGCCTGGGGTGCGTCACTGGGACAGACTGGGTGGATGGAGTTACTTTGAGAGGTTCAGCACCAGCAAGAGCTCCTTCAGACTCCTGGGAAGAGCGGAGACAGACGGTGGATGTTACTGGACTCTAGAGTCCAGGGTGACGGTTTCTCACCAGCACAGACCGGATCAACTCACCTTCAGCTCTCTAAAAGCAGCAGTTCTCCATCTGGAGAACGAGCCGTCGTCTGCTCTGAGGTTGGTACCGCCAAGGGGGATGTAGGTATTTGGGATGAGATGGAGGGTCCCAACGGAGGTCCTGGCATCGGAGGCAGAGGTGACTGCCTCCCTCCTCCCTGTGCCGCCTCCTCTCCTCGATGCAGGATCCAGATGTGGGATTCCTCGGTGCACTCCGGTCAAAGACACGGACAGGTGTTTGATCTGGTGCCTGGTGGGGGGCCTGGGCAGGTGGAGCTGGGAGGTTTTACTGATGCTGGACTTGCCTGACGTCTGCTGCTGAGGGAGGAAGTTGGAGGCTGAGGGAAGACGGACGTCACATCTCATCATCCAGTCACAGCTCTGGAAATACTTGGTTACCCTCGTCTCATTAATAAACTGCCCCCCCCCCCTTTTAATCTGGTCTCTTATTTGATTGTTTAGGCTGTAAAAATATAAAAATTGAGTGTAGTGGATCTCAGTGTCAGGCAGATGCAACTTCAGATTAACAACATAAAGCTTTATTTTCAGTGTGCCATCATTTACTTAAAACAGGCAGCACTAAGTACCCCCTCTGACTTGTGCTGGTCCACCTTCAGCAGTCGTCGTCTGCGACACTTTGAAGAATGGACCAAGATTAATTTCACTCAGTGTTGCTGCAGTTCTTGGAGTTTCTGGGACAGACTGTCAAGGTTCGAGGGTTAGGCCCCAAATGTAGGAGAGCGTGTTCAACGTAAAGTCCTTCAGTTGGAACAAAACGGGAACAAAAACGTAACTTGAGCAGTCCACAAGAAAACCAGGAGACAGCAGTGCAGGAAGACGGGTACGGAAACAGGAAAATAAACTGGCGAACCAGCAAGGAGGACAGGATAAATTATGCCCCTTTTCCATTAGTACCTACTCGGCACGGCTCGACTCGGCTCGACTCGACTCGGTCTCAGTGGTTTTCCACTGTAGTTCAGTACCACCTCGATGTGGGTGGGGCCTTCATGGTAAGGTGGCCTGAAACGCAGTGACGTGTTTTATATGCGGCAACTCTGGTCACGTTTGCGACCATAACAATGGAGGACATCGTTCGTCATTCAACCATGGAGTAGACTTGCCGGCCATTCTTCGTTTTGTGAAGTAGACAATTGCAGGTAAAGTAAAATCGCTGTTGAGTTTGTTGTTGCCGAGTTTTAAATATGGCGGGTGTGGAGGAGTCGCTTAAGGCTAATCCGTGACGTTGCTCTCTGGCCAATCAATGGCCCGCGGCGTGGTGACGTTGTATTCTCGGCCTGACTCAGCCCTGATAGAACCCCAGCCAAGTAGGTATGAAAAAAGGAGGGCCGAGCCGGTACTATGACCTAGTGGAAAACCTCCAAAGCGGAGCCGAGTCGAGTCGAGCCGCGCCAAGTAGGTACTAGTGGAAAAGGGCCATTAGACTAAAAAAACCCACCAAACCATCACGCGTTCCTGCTGTGCTGGATGGTGGGTCTGAGGTTTCCTCCAAACATGGTTCATCTGCCCCTCACCAGCTTTGTTCTAGAAGTCTGCTGGTTTGTTCAGATGCAGTTTTCTACGTTCCTTCATCTCCAGGAGACTCTCCCAAACACACCAGGACTGGTCCAGTCTTCTTCTGACCACGCTGTCATGGACATCAACATCTAACAAGCTCAGTGAGGCCTGGAGGCTCTGACATTTATTTCATTTTTTATTGACAGCTGTCTTGAAAGTTGTGAACAGTCACTGTTGAATACTGAACTGCAGACTGCTTCAAATGTAGACTGAAGTGCAGCGAACATGGCTTTTCTGCCATCATCGCTTATGTTTTTTCCCTCTTTGCATTGTACTGACACACACCTGAATGCTCCGGACCTTCAAACTGACAACATCTGCTCGTCTAGAGGTCTGCTGAAGATCAGTTCATCAAGGACTGAAACCTTCCCTCTTAAATCCTCTGGAAGCAATCAGGGGGTGCTTAGTATTTCCCAAATTATTTTTTTCCCTCTTCATTTGTGATAAATAATATGGTGTGATATTACTTATTGAGGTTTCATTTGCCCAAAATATAAGACCAAATACAGTGCAGTTAAAAAAGGGGGTAGATGAAGGAGCTTCTCCAGATCTAGAAGGGGGTGGCCTTCATGGTTCATTTGAGGCCGCCTGAATCATCTGCAGTCCCCCTGGACCCACAGCAGAGGAATAAAAGCCATTTTGTTATCATGTTCACCTCTACACGGATGGATCTGCTGCCATAAATAACATTCTTTCCAATCAGGACAACAGCAGGAAATCCAAACATCATAAGGAAATAGAAGATCTCAGCAGCAGCCTGTGATTTATAGTGTTTCACTTTACAACAGATGTTTAAAAATAATGTTTTTGTTTTTCTCTGAAAACTATGAGAGAGCTTGAAATTATACTGAGAATCGGAGAAAGGACACGCTGCGTTTTTTCTCTAATGGATTTCACATACTAATCTTGTTTTTCAGTTCATGGACTTTAATTTAAGCAGCTTAAATGAGCAACCAGACTGACGGTCAGGTAGATGGAGGCCTCCTCACCTTCCTTGGGGGTCTTCATGCAGACCCGACCGTTCCCGTGAAGTCCGGGCGGGCAGCGGCCGCACACGTAGCCCACGTGCGGCGGCCTGCGGTTGATGCACTGGACCCCCGGGAAGCAGGGTCTGCTGGCGCACGTGGCCGACAGTCTGACTGGCAGGGACGCGGATGATCCTGGAAGACACCAGCGCTGTCATCACCTGAAGCAGCTTTTATGATTGTAACTTTCCACACAACAACAGATGTGAACTAGAACCGTCCAGATGTGACCCGACTGCTGCTGTTCAGCTTCTATGAGATGTTTCACCACAATTACAGCCATTTAAGATGAAGAACCTCCACTTTCAGGGATCAAAGGCGTTTAAATAACTGGTCATGGTTGCTGGTCTTGGTCTCTTGGTGCTGGTCCTGGTTGCTGGTCCTCGTCTTGGTCTTGGTCCTGGTTGCTGGTCCTGGTCCTGGTCTTGGCCTTCATCTTGGTCCTGGTTGCTGGTCTTGGTCTCTTGGTCTTGGTCCTGATTGCTGGTCCTGGTCTTTGGGTCCTGGTTGCTGGTCTTGGTCCTGGTCTTATGGTCCTGGTTGCTGGTCTTGGTCTTGGTCTTGGTCCTGGTTGCTGGTCCTGGTCCTGGTCTTTTGGTCCTGGTTGCTGGTCTTGGTCTTTTGGTCTTGGTCTTTGGGTTTTGGTTGCTGGACTTGGTCCTGGTCTTTTGGTCCATGTTGCTGGTCTTGTTCCTGGTCCTGGTTGCTGGTCTCACTCAGACCAACAACCATGACAGGAACTTTCTCCTCCACTCTGGTGCTGGTCCGGTCTGAAGTCCAGCAGGTCGTCTGGACCACGTCTACATGAATGAATGTTGACTGGCTGATTAGATGTTTGTGTTAACGAGCAGCTGGACGGGTGGCGCTGATGAGGAGGCTGATGAGTCCAGGAGGCCCCAAACAGGGCCTGTTATCTCCAACTGTCTTGTGTTTCTAATCACATCATCCTAACCAATGTTCTTCTTCTTTAACGAGTCTTCTCGTTAACCATCAGCGGCGGTTGGTCTTACCTGCTGCTGCTCTGTCACGCTGTGACGTCACAGTGGACGTCTTGCTGGCTTCATCCTGGTCCGACTTCTCTCGGTCCGGTAGGTTCCCAGACGTGATCTCCAAAGTTCTTGGATCTGGACGGTTCTGGAACTCCTCCCTGAGTTCTCCCTGGTGGATCCCTCTTGGTTCCTGCTGTTGTGACCTCCAGGTCTGAGCTGAGTCCCGGGTTTCTTCTCGAGAACATGGACTTGGTCTCCCAGTCGGCTCTTGGACGCGTCTTTCCTGCTGCAGCCTTGAGCTGCGTCGTCGCGCCGCCCGCTGATGTTTTCAGGAAGGCGTCCGTCTTTATTTTGGGGGGCTGCAGTTGAACATCTGGCTCCTTGTAAACAGTCCTATGGGGGACAGATGTTGGGGGGGCAGCTGGCCTGTAAACTGCAGCACAAAGACACAGTTGATTTGTTTTTGTCTTGAAGCATCACTTTATCAATAATGATCTATGATAAATCAATAACTGATTTATTTCAGCTGCTGTCTTGGCTTTCAGATGCCTTTTTGCACCCCTGTTTCCTCGTGTGTTCAGTTCTTTCTCTCATTTCAAATCACTTTACAATCTGTGGACATCTATTCTCTTTGCTTCATTTTTGATTAAATACAGCAAAAAACTGAATTAAACCACCACGACATGTAGACGCGGTTTGGTTTGGTTTGGTTTGGTCTGGTTAGGGTGGAAGCGTGTCGGGAACAGAGGAAGCGGCGTTTACTGCTGTTTACATCTGGTTTCCATTCAGCCTGTCCTCAGAGGCTGAGCTGCGTTCAGCAAACTCAACTTTCTGCTGGAAAATGTTGCTCAAATTATTCAATGCAACAATAGAAGAAACTGGGATACATTTTTGATTTCACACAATCATTGAAAAGGCTCCTTCGAGACAATCAGGAATTAATTTTTAAAAGGTAAAAAATGTCATAAATAAAAATAGGTGTTGTTTATTTTAATAAACTGAGAGCTTAGAACTCATTAGATGGTTGCACAATCTGATCAGTTCAAGCCTGTTAATGACTTCCAGGTCTGGGGTCTCTGGGGGATCTCTTGGGTTCGGTACGTCTCTGCTGAAGTTATCTGGGTGTGAGAAGGTAGCAAAATATTTTCAGGGACCATTTTGTTCTGTGACATGATAAAGAAACGGTGAAGGTCTCCCTGACGTCTGAAGGACTGAGGAGACTTCTACAGGTAAATAAAAAAAAAAACATATAAAAGACCTCCAGGAGATGAAATCAGCGATGGTCCCGTGTTCTGTTGTGCAGCTGCACCAAGTTATTCATTATATATGTGAGAAACGCTCCTATATGGAGAAAAGGTTGGCAGCAAAGGATTGAAAATGAACAATTTCAAGCTTTATGCATTTTGAAAACAAGTCTTAGTCACTTGGGTCACGTTAAGAGCTTAAACAGAAGCCAGCTGGATGAAGAAGTCCAGTATTCAGGTGCTTAAACTGAGCAGAGACTGGTTTGGTTCTGGTTTGGTTTGGTTTGGAGGACAGTGACACCCCTCCAGTTGTTCAGCACGGAGGTGGATCAGTCATGGTTTCATTGGGTTTGTGTTGCAGCCGGATTCAAAAAAGTTAACGACGGATGGCTTTTACAACAGGATGAGGTCCTGATCACACAAACGGATCTTTAAACATCACATCCAGCCACCTATGAGCTGTATACGACCCCCCTCCCCCCTCCAACCTCAACTCCAGATTTCCAGCTGTCGGAGCAGATGTTCAGCAGAAGAAAGACTCCCTCTGTGAAGTGAACAACTGCAGGAAAAAGTCTGGACCAAACTGTTCACACATTCTCCTGAACGCCTCAAAGGCGCTGAAGTGTGAAGGCGGAGCTAGAAGCCCCCTGCAGTGGGAACGTGCGAAGGCGGAGCTAGAAGCCCTTATGCAGCGGGAACGTGTGAAAATGAGATGTTTCTTCTGATCAAGATCGAAGTTTTGTTTTTGTAGAATCAATCAAAAGAGAGGAAAACGCCGTCTCGTGTAAACGTCCCACATTATGCTTATTTTCAGAGTTGCAAAGGTTCAAAGCTGAATTAAATGTCAGCGTAGCCAGCATCCAGGCCGTCGCTTTAAGAGGTCTGTGACTGATCAAGCGTACATGAGTTTTGAGAGCAGGCGCTCCAGAAGTTTCCGCTACATTTGGTCCAGGACCGTTGAGGCGCTAGAATCCTGCATCAGACCAGAATGTGATGACATTCGTCTCCTGAACCTCCAGCAGCTGGTCTCCTCACCTCCCAGATGTTTAGAAACTGTCTCTGTTGCTGTGGCAACGTGCCTGGCAGTCATGCTTCTGATTGGTTTAGGAGGGTAATCAATAACGGCAGAGAGGGAAGGGGAGGCTGAACGGGTTGTTGGCAGAGCAAATGGAGAAGTGGAGGATGGAGTCGACCATCTGGATCAAAGTGAAATGACGCCGTTGCTATTCTTAATAAATAAAATATGGATACAAATTGTATCATCAGAATCTGTTGATACAGTTGATCTAAAATAATCAGTGTGTTCTGTCTCCTGAGTTTTAGTCTTTTATAAAATGAGGTAAACTTTGGCCTGTTTAGATATTTTCACTGAGGTGCAAAAACTTCTGCATAATGACTGAAAACCAAATGTATCAAAGTTAGGAGCGAACATCTGGTCTCCATTGTTGGTATTGCCATTACCAGTGCAAGTTATCCCGTTTCCCAGCATGCCTTTGGGGCACGGGCCACATCCGAAGGAGCCAAAGCTGTTGAAGCACTGAACTCCCGGGAAACAGGGCTTCCTCTCGCACTCGTTGACGTCTTCCATGCACGTTGAACCTGCCGAAACGCAGACACAACGGCAGCTGTGACACCGGGACGGTCGAGGAGACCGAGCAGAAGCCTGCAGGAACCTTCGGCCTCACCTCGCAGCCCCGCCGGACACTCGCACCTGAACCCGCCGGCCGCGTTGATGCACTGGCCGCCTCCGCACGGACCCGACAGACACTCGTCGAGGTCCCGGTCGCAGCGCTCTCCCTGCTTGCCCTCCGGACACGTGCACAGGTATTTCCCGCTGCCTGCGGGGAAGTTGACGTCGGTCACGCATGTTCCTCCGTTCCGGCAGCCGCATGGCACCATGTCGATCTGTGTCGGACATGAACAGACGGTTCCTGACACTGTAGCGCCAAAAGATGAGACCAGGGGTCTTCAACCCTGGACCTCGAGAAGCCGCAAACCCTGCATGTCTTCAATCAGGGGTCTCGGACGTCCTGGAGCGTTGTTGTCCTGCACGTCTGAGATGTTTTCCTGCTTCATCACGCCTGATTCACATGAATGCGTCGTGCACAGACCTGGATGACAAGCTGATGGTGATGTGTTCATTTGAATCAGATGTTTACGGCAGGAAAACATCCCAGATATGTAGGACGGCGGCCCTCCAGGACTGGATCACCCGCCGCTGTTTTAGATGTTTCCCTGCTTCAGCGCACCGGATTCACATGAACGGGTCGTGAACAGACTTGTGCAGACCTTGGATGACAGGATGATCATCAGCTTGTCATCCAGGTCTGCACAGTCTGTTAACAACCCGTTCATGTGAATCAGGTGCGCTGAAGCAGGGAAACATCTGAGACATGCAGGGTTGTAGTTCCTCGAGGACACAAACTTTTTATTTCCTCCATTTCTGACTATGAAGATGAGGAAACTTCTTGTTTCAGGTCCCCTGCTCATCACACATGTCATAAAACACTTCTTTAAAACTGTCTCATCAATATTCTGACATTCTAAGCGACCAAACGTTTGACCGTCCATGTGAACCTCACCTCCACGGTTACGGTGCTCTGGGCGTTGCACTCATCAGACAGCGTGAAGCTGACGGAGCGTCTCCCCTGTAGCTCCTCCTCCTCCTCCTCCGGACCAAGACTCGACGGCACCCTCCAGATGAGGAGGCCGGCAGGAGAGAGCGCCGCCCCCTCCTGGTCCGTCCTCCAGTTGGAAGAGGAGCGCGGAGCCCTCGGGATCGGACGCCGCAAACTGGAAGACGAAGTTCTCCCCGACAAACGTCCTGAGGTTGGTCTGAGGTCGGTGGAAGGACGGCGGCGCGTTGACTGGAAACAGATGGGAGAACCATAAACACACTTGAGCCTGGAGTCTCCACCAGATGTTCCCACCGTCTCATTTAGACGTCTTCACCTTGGGGCTTTTGATGACAGGACCTTCCTGTCCTGACGCAAACATGCAAGCCTGGCTCGGTGGAAACGTTCCCTCTGGGAAGTCCCTGGGAGAGTCATTGCAACGATGCCCTCCCACATCTTTCCTTCCAGCTGTAGCGCTCTTCATCCATCCCAGCATCCTCCACTGGGATCACGGAGGTGATGAATGTGTTAACCAAACCCCGGCTGGTTTAACAGTTGTAACGCTGGTTAAGTTGTTAATTCAGTCCCATCAGGACCATGAAGCTTCTAATTATGGGTTAAAGTGGCCGTTTATCTCGGTACACTGTCTCTGCTTCCAGAAAGATTGAGGGGTTTGTGCTGCAGCGGGAATCCACCATGATCCCCCCCCCCCCCCCCCCCCCCCCCCCCCCCCCCCCCCCCCCCCCCCCCCCCACTCCTAACTCAGTGGTTAAGTGACGTGTCGGGGCATGCTGGGAAAGTTTCTTTGATCTCTTAATGGAGACATGTGGGACCACAGCAGCAGACGACCAGGACCGTCTCTGCTGGAGGAAGCGGCGGTGACCGGTCGATGAAGGCGCTCGGGCGCCGCCCTCGTTACGTTAATAAACAACTATCATGGAACGTGCATGAAAAACTGTCATTTAAACGTGTTCCTCGTACACGAAACTGCAGAAGAAGATGCTCAGCTCATCCTCTTCCTGCCCGTCAGTCGACGACGATAAGAGAATCTGTCATGTGACCTGTGGAAGGGTTTTTAATTAACTTAACGTTTGTTTTTGCAGTGTTGGTCGACAGATGTTGGGTTTCTTGTTAGAAACCCAACCCAGTAGATCTGCGTTACTGAAGCGTTAACGGAGTCCTGAAAACGGCTCATTGATCTGTGGAGGGGTTTTCATCTCGACTGTAGCTGTCTGACCCATCAGTGAATGAAGAAATCACAAATGTTTAAGTATTTAACAGTTATACTGAGTTGTAGAATCAACTAGAGTTTTCAGAAACCAGCAGTTGATTTTACCAGTTTATTAGTGTAGTTGGAAATCTTACTAAATGTTATTGATAGGTTTCTTGTCTAGATGTACGGCTCCTGTAGAGATGATCGTAGGTCGTCTGCATAAGAGGCTGATTTTATGTTGAATTCCTTTTGTGTGTTTTTTGTCGTATTGCTGCTGTGAGTAGTTCAATAAAAATGGGACCAGTTGAAGGAGAGAGAATCCTCATCTGGTTCCTGCTGAAGGGTGAAACTTGATTATTGTGCAGAAGTCTACAGCATTTTTATTCAGTCAATGAATGAATGAATGAATGAATAAATGAGCTTCCAAAGTTATGTTGAGTACCACATAAAAATGCCCAATTAACTTAATCCATACTGCTCAACAAAAACATATTAAATCAACAGTTGCAGAAAAAGCTTTTGAGGTCTGATATATTAAAACATTTTCTATAATTCTAATGAAGCTGGTTTGATCTGGGTGGATTAATATTGGAATGACTGTTTCTATGTGGTGATCTGTCAAGTGAGTATTGATGGCTGAAGGGAAGAGACGGAATCTCCGTTAGGTTTCAGAATAACTGGTGTTTGTGGGGGAACTGGAGGCAGCGTGAACTTCAGTTGGGACTTTTTGATAAAACTGTCAGAAATCATCAGGTCTGGTGACGTCTGAGGCATCACGAGGCGGGTTGTCAGACGTACCTGCTGGATCATTTTAGAAGATCTAAATCTGTGAAAGATGCATCTGTTTGACTGCTCTGAGTATAACTGACACTAAAAAGCTTTAAACACATCATTAATTTCCTGTCGGCTCTGAATAACTGCTGATGAGATGATTGATTTTCTTTTTAAATGGTTGAGTTTGTTTTGAGTTTCTTCAAGGGTTTGTAGTAAAATCACTTAATAGTTTCATCTTTCAGAAGAAGTTGGTGAATTCGAGCTCTAGTTTGAAGTTTATGATCGTATTAAAACCATTATGTTTCTGTCGTTCTGATATGAAGAGGAATATTTTCATTCATCATTTTGACTCATCTGTCTTGCTGCTGTCGATGAAAAGACACGTTTGAACCGTTAAAGTTGATTATTTGAGCGTTCTGTCTGTTAATTGTTATTTCTAGTGAAAAGCAGATATCTGCCTTCAGTTTTATCAGGTGGTTGGTTTATTAGCTTTTTCTGGTTCTGAAGCTGATTTCAGTCCATGAGACCATTTTAAGAGATTTATTTTTTTTACAGTAATTTGGGGATTATTTATTATTTTTAATGTCCTTGAAGTTTGTTCCATTCATTATCTTGTTATCTTTAATGACGAGTCCATTTGTTCAACAGGGTTTCTGATGGTGATTTTCTGTGTCGTTTCGTGACCGGCGGTCTTTTATTTTACCGGGGAAACGTGACCAGCAGGTCCAGTTTTATTCATAGACATAAAGACCCGAACTCTGTTTCTGCTGCTGGTAGTTCCCTCGTATCTTTTGTTTCGGTTTTG
This sequence comes from Hirundichthys speculiger, assembly GCA_018398805.1. Lineage (NCBI taxonomy): Eukaryota > Metazoa > Chordata > Actinopteri > Beloniformes > Exocoetidae > Hirundichthys > Hirundichthys speculiger. Next base: position 421,387 of record JAGFBZ010000781.1, on the reverse strand, counting down.
TGGATCTTGTTGGTCACTGACGGTACCAATATTATGTCTTTCTGTAGTAGCGATGAGGATTGTGGGGATACCTTCAGACTGTTTGACCTTTGAAGAGCTTGTGAGCATGTCGTTGGTACCTTGGTTCACGCTCCAGGTGAATTTGGACGCGTCGGGGTCGCAGAGGAGGCAAGGGCTGCTGGGGTTGGCGTCTCCAGCTGCGAAGCATGTCCCATCAATGCTGCACGTCCTCTCCTGTCCAACGCAGACACAGAGACAGCAAAGGTTTGTCAGTAAGATCAGCTCTCACCGCAGCTCATCTGCTCTTTAGGAGGCGCATGCACATCTGTCTGCAGCTGGCCGTGTGTGCTTTCATTCCAGTTTAAACAGGACCCCCCCCCCCCCCCCCCCCCCCGAACCCTTTTTATGCTCCGAGTCTCTGCAGAAGCAGCTGCTGCGTGATGGAGGACAGGAACAAGTCCCGTCTCTGCTTTACTCATTCAGTCAACAAGCTCTTCTGCATTTAGATCTTTAATGGAGCATAAAAATAGCTCCGGCAAACATTTCCTCTAAACACCCACTCAATCCCGCCTGCTTCCTGTCCTCCCGTCAACAAACACGAGAGCATCCAGGTTTTCTTACCGAGAGACCTCTTGAGGCCGTTTGAACACCAACGACGGTCTTTGACCCAGAACCTTGACGATGATGACAAAACCAGAGCGGCTGTAAAGTAGTGGTGGTGCAACCTCTACGCGCAAAGGTCTCGGCCTTATTTGACCTTTTTTGTCCTCTTTAGATGTAGTAAAATGTACCTGTGCACCCACAGATCATCTGGGGTGCTTCTGGGGGCCTTCGATGTTACTGAAATCCAGGAGAAGACTTCCTGATCTGAGCACTGGTCATTGTTTACACTGGGACACATTAAAAAAAAAAAGAAAAAAAAGGCCAAAAGAAAGTTAGATGTAGATGTTGTTTGGGCCAATGTATTGTCCAGCTTACAACCGAAGCCCCCATGAAGGGTGGAGAAAAGAAAAGGTTCTTCCAAATTATAGCATGAACCACGCTAGGACCAAGGAAAGAGTTAAATTATAGAGAAACATGGCGTTGTTGGGAGTCCTGGATCAAAATCTGGTCATGGGATGGAGGCCCCAGGCCCCACACCTGGGCCATGGCTGACACCTGGGCCATGGCTGACACCTGGGCCATGGCCGACACCTGGGCCAGGCCCCACACCTGGGCCATGGCCGACACCTGGGCCAGGCCCCACACCTGGGCCGACACCAGGCCCGACAGTCTTCTTTTTGTCAGTTTTTAATTATTCTCCTGGTAGTTTTTCATGCTGTTTGGAATTTCTCATTCATGCAACTTAGATATGAATACATTTAAATAAGATTAAAAAGCAGTTTTCCTTTTTACAGAAATAAAAAGTTTGATTCCAAAAATCTATCAAATCTCCTACAGATGGCAGTTATGTCCAGATGAGATCGTCCTGCTGAAATACTCAATGTCCTCCCTGAAAGAGCCGTTGTCTGGATTGGAGCAGACGTCGCTCTAAATCCTTTCCAGATGTGCGAGCTGTTCGTTCCTCAAAGACTTGTTCTCAAGGGAGCTGGATTTGCTTTTCTTGGTTCTCAAAGATGTTTCACCTTCGGTCCAGAAGGTGTCTTCTGTTGAACTGAAGAAGTCTTCTGGATGGAAGGTGAAACCAACAGAAACAGCCAGTCTGGTTGCGCAGGTTAAGACGTTTTAGCATCACCAAGATGACTGAGCATCTACATTAGCATTAGCTCCCTGTTCCATAAGTACTGGTGGACCCAAACCATCAGAGATTAAAACTGCAAATTCACAGCGAATCCCAGTTTTCTGAACTTCACATTTTATGGATGACACAGCCGTGTTCTTCTCCATCTTTGCCATTTAACACTGAGGTTTTCAGTTTGTTGACCGTTTTCCACAGATTAACGAAACCTCTGAGAGGCTCTGCCTCTTTAAGACAATATGTTTATACCCAGTGATGTCACAGACTATTTGCCCGAACAGTCACAGATGTTCCTCCAAGTGCTTTTTTACGACCACTTACTTTTCCGGCCTTTTGTTTTTCATGCCCCAATGTTTACGAGCCGTTTTTCAGCCTTTCAAAATGAGCTGATGTTGTTTGATATTTTTCAAACTAGAGTGAAGAACCGGGGTGATCTTTTGAGACTCCAGAAAACTCATTTCAAACTCAACCAATAACCAATAACCAATGCTTCAGTGGGAGGTTCAGTTACCTTTAACTTACAGAGTCCTGAGTGCGACGCCTCACAGACCTGGCAGAGACCATCGTAGATGGTCAGAACCTTGGCCCGGCTGTAGTGGGAGCCATCATTGGTCACCTGGGAAGCAAAAGGAGGTGATACTATTGAGAACTGCTGACCACCGAGTCAAACACTAAGGAATTGTGGGTAAATAAAAGGATCAGCCTTGCTTTTATCTCCCAACGTTCATACGGTTTGTCATCCATCATGAAGTCTTGGGTATCAACGACGCCATTGCTCAGTGATGGAACAGCACAGTCCAAAGCCTTGGAGCTCAGGAAGGTGGCTTTCGTCCTCTGCTTTTCTTCCGGAACCCAAACTTTGTTCATGAACTGTTGAGAGAGCAATTTTGAAAATTAATAATAAGAACAAAGACACTTATCTTGAAAAAGCGCTCAGGTTCAGGTTCGGTCTTTCCTTTCCTCACCTTCAGCTGTGTGGCGAGGCAGCTCAGGTCTGGAGACTCGATGAAACCGATGCCAAAGACCCGAATGCTGCGACAGTCAAAAGCTCTGATGTCACACAGTCCGCTGTTCTCCAGATCAGTTGTCTCGATTAGCTGACCTGTTGGAAGACGGATCGGTTTGCTCATCATCAATATACTTCACGAGACGAGCATAACAGCAGCGCCTTCCTAACGAGACCGATGTTTGAGATTCCTGATAGGAAATAATTTAATTTATCATGGGTACATCTCAGCGAGGTGTAAAGTAAGGTCCGTGGATACTCACTGATGGGGAGGCTGCAGTCGTGGAAGCTGTCGCTGGAGTAGCACCTGCAGCCGCTCTCTGTACACTCTCCGTTTCCGTTGCAGAAGTCTGGGCAGCGCAGCGCCATCACGACCTCCCCAGAAGCCCCGGGCGAACCGGGCGCCTCCATGGCTCTGCGGGTGCGGTTTTCCAGCAGCCGCCTCTCGCACTCGTTCTCCAGGTACGGCAGCAGCGCCTCATCCCAGCCCAGGTCGTCTTTGAGCTGCAGGTCCAGCATGCAGAGGTCCACCGCTTCGTCCAGGCGGCGCCCCAGCAGGCCCCGGCACACTGTGCCAACGGTGGAATTGGCCAAAGCCATCTGGCACACTTCCAGGGCCTTGGCGGAGGTGAGGCCGCTCGGCGTCGGCCACTGGGGTTGCACCTCCAGCCGGGCTTCAGCTAGGTGATCCTCTGGGAAAAAGTAGGCGAGACTGTCCAGATCAGCTTGGGTGAGGCTCTGTGTGGTGAAGACGGGCCGGAATTCAAACGATGACTGTCTTTTAGGTCTGTGAACAGAGAGCAGCAGATCCTCCCTGAACTCGCTAGCCTCTTCAAACTCAGCACCGCCGTCATGGCGGTTCTGGCCGTGAAGCCAGTGGTGCCTCCTCTCAAGAGGCTGGCTGCTGAAGGCGGATGTTTCCAGGATGCTCTCCTCTCTTTCCGGACTCTTGATGTGCTCCACCGTTGTGTCCGTGGACGGGAACACAGATGTGTAGTCCACGTTGTCATAGTCGCTGCAGTCGGACTGATCCAAAGGACTGTGGAGGTTCACCATCCCTCTGCTGGGATTTTGGGGGGTGCTGTGTCCTCCGCCACACTGACAGAAAGGCCTTCTGACCTCCTGTGTTGTCCCAGGAGGTGCCTTATCAAATAAACTCTCTCCGGGTGCTATCCTAACAGAAGAGAGGACACAAAACAGCAATAAATAACTTTAAAGTATCCAGACCTGACCCCCCTACGCGCCCCCTCTATAACAGCAGGAGCATTCAGGAAAAGACATCAGCTAGGGTCTTAGAGAAGTAGATATTGTTGCACATTAATCTGGCCAGGGTTGTAAAAGCAGTTCCAAACAGTTCCTGCCTGAAGAAAGTTGAAAATGTTCGAGACCGTTCGAGACAGAAGCGGTCGAAGCATTTCAAGGACAGACTTTGAGATGCTTAATGAAATTCAGTAAAGCCCAAAAAGCTCCACCTGAGAGCCTCCAGGTCTCACTGAGCAGGTTGGATGTTCAGAGGAAGAATGAACCAGTACGGTTTGAACCAGTACGCAACCAGACGACTGGAACAATGTTGGAACAGAACCATGTTTGGAGGAAATCAGCAGAAATGCTTCAGACCTACAGGAAGTGATGACTTGGCGTTGTGCAAACTATTATTGTATTTCTTATTTTATGGATTAGGTTTTCCTAAAACCACTTTATGTAGCAAGGGACATGGGAACATATCAGGAGAACATTCATGTGTCAACCCCTTGGTTCTAGTGCAGGGTTCTTCCACCATGGTCCTCAAGAGCCGCAACCCTGCAGGTCTTAGATGTTTCCTTGCTTCAGTGCACCTGATTCTAATGAATGGATCACCATTGCACAAGTCTAATGACCGATTCATGTGAATCAGGTGTGCTGAACCAGGGAAACATCTAAGATTATAGGATTAAAAGATGGGATCCTAACTTTTCTCCATGTCTGTACACTGATGTAAAGGTTTAGTTCTGAAGGCTTCGTTGCTGCCTCAAACCAACCTCCAGTCTTCTATGAAGTGATGCAGGTCATCAGGTCCATAAATGCTACCACCAGAGCCCTGGAAGTCATTGTTGCCGTTGCGGTCGAAGGTCCCACAGAGGCCTTGAGTCCTGCCGTAGTCCACACTGGGCGCTCGGACCGACAGGCTCATCCCCCAGTCACCTACATCCGCCCTAACAAAGGCCCCGGAGGGAAAGATCAACTAAAGGAGGAGAGTTAACGTGATCACCTTGAGCAGTGGAAGTGAAGCACAACCTTGATCAAAAATATATGGACAAGCTTTAAATCAGTCAGTGACTTCTTAAAACACGAAGTGTTAATGTTCGGATACCTACGGTGACCTTCTTCCCCTGGTGGGACTCCAGCACTCTGACCCGACTACCCTGGTCACGAAGGTTCTTCAAGGTGAGCTGTGGCCTGGTTTCCTGCAGCTGACCGTTGCACATGTCGAAGACGGCGACGTCGTTCCCCTCCTTTACGGCGACGCCGCAGTTACAGGCCACAGAGTAGTGTCGGCTGCCGCAGTCCCACTGGCGGGAATGGACCTCAAACTGCCTCGCGAGGCTGCGGTACAGGACGAAGGTTCCAGTCTGGTGGTTCTCGTAACGCCTGCACGTGTCAGATTCAAGGAAAGGAGGAGGAATTAAGCCAAATGATATCTCTGAGAGACCTCTGCTGTTACATAAGTCAGCAAGTTACCTTCCATCAAGAGTAATGACATGTGGGTCAGTCAAAGAGTAGCAGGTGGAAGTGGGGACGTCCTGGACCATGACCTGGAGGAAGAGGACCCAAGTACGTACACGCAGAGTAAAGAGGATCAAACCAATCATAAGACCAATTCAATCAAGGTGTGATCAGCGTGACTTCAGCTTTCAGATCATTTTAAGAAAAGCACCTCAGTTTTTAGGAACTCAAAAGTATTTGAACAATAAGTTTTCTAGGTGTGGCTCATTCCTTAAAGAAAAATGAAGCAGATAAAAGATCTGGAGTCGATATCAGGTGTTGAGTTTGACAGCTGTTTGACTAGAGATACCAATATGGAGTTCAAGGAGATCCCAGCATTAGGAGGACACCACCAGACTGGAACCACCATAAACTGGAGGAGAAAAGTCTGGAGAAGGAGAGGAGCTGCTCATGTGTGAAACATGGAGGAGGCAGTATTATGTTCTGGGCTCATGAAGCTCGCTGGTGTTCGTTCAGCCAACGGATATGACCCTGAATGTACCGAGAAGGCAGCAACCCAACAGAGCAGCTTTTCAGTTCCTGCAGACAAAACTGAAGTTCATCTGCAGGAGCTTTCTAGTGACGTCTGTGTGACTCAAAGTAGGAAAAAATGATAGTGATATTCACAATAATACATCCAAACACTTTAGAGCCCCTGAAAATGGAGAAACTTTTCACATCAGCTGTCATTTCTAAGCAGAAATGCCACATTATTGATCACGTCTTTATTTCTAAAGTATCCAGTGTATAATTCATGAAAATGTTTGATGAAACCCAAGACGAAGATTTTACTTTTGCGTCTCCGGAAGCTCATTACCAAAGACCGACCCGCAAGAAGCAATTTCTGCAAAACATTAACTGGATTTCCCAAATACCCACAAAGTCTGCTGGTTTAGACCTCTGTTGGGATCAACTCACTTTGAGGGACGTCGGGACGTAGCTCCTCCACAGTCGAGGTGCGCCAGCTCCAGGCAAAGCGCCCACCAGGCTCGGACGGTTCCCATCACGTGTGAAATCGGTAACGGCGGTGGCAGAGAACTTCGCCGACCCGCAGCTGCCTTCGCTGCAGGTTCTGGGCTGGATCTCCACCCAGCAGGTGGACAGCACCACGTTGGAGACCTCACGTCCGAGACTGTCTGTGGGAGCCAACGTGGCAGCAGATGAGTGACATGTTGGAATCAGATGATCCTTTTTAAATCGTTATAATCACATTTGATCACATAAGAAGCTCTTAATTGTTAATGTCAGAACCGACTCCTGGTACCGACCAAGGAGGAGCTCAGTTCAGCTGCAGAGTGACAGCAGACCTCTAGAAAATAAGCAGAAAGGGCAGCTGTGACCTGGGTCATGGACGCTCAGAACCAGAGGGACTCCACACCGGCGGCCCAGGTCGGAGTCGAAGCAGGGGATGGGCACGGTGCTGTGGATGGTCACCTCATGCTCCCTGCTGTTCTCCGCGATGTGGAGGGAATCTGGATGGAACTGAAGAAAGACGAGAAGAAATTAGACTTTCGCCTGGAAGCTTTAGCTGTGCCGCTCGGAGTGTAAACGTAACATTTTACCTTCAGTCCGGCGTAGAAACTCTCACTCTCCCTGGGCGCAGATCTGGAGTAGCTGGAGTTGACTCTGAAGGTCGACACGCTGCAAGAAAACTGTGAAGAGAACGTTCAGCCCTCAGCGATCTGTGAAACATCTCCCTGAAGTACTGAGCAACGAACTTCACGCAGTAAAACGTTTCTTCAGTGGTAACTGTTTGGTTCGGTGATGTGAGACAAAGTCTGTCAAAACCAAACCTGAGCTGGTTTAAAAGTGCAGCTGTTAGGGAGAAAATGGTAGGAGACATAAACCAGAACCTCGGATGTTTCTAAGACGACTGTTGCTGAACCGGTTTCTTCTGGACACTGTGGACTTTGAGGTCATTGTCCAGGAAAACTTTAGTTCTCACGCAGTGACACACCAAAGCTGGGACGGCTTCTGGAAGTCTGCTCTCTGGTCTGATGATACCTTCAATCCCTCAGTCCCCACAGTGAGGCACGGTGGTGGGAGATTAATGCTGTGGGGTTCAGGCACAGTGAAGCTTATGTGGCTGCTTGAGATAATTCAGAGGGTTATGTTGATGTTCTGAGGAATAATGTGAAGAAATGTGCTTCCAGTCTGGTTGGAGGTCCCAGCGGGGTCTTCCAACGAGACGATGACCCAGAACACACTTCAAAACCTTTTCAAGGACACCTTAATCGAGGTCCTGGTGTAGATCTCTCTGAGCTCACATCTCAAGCGGATTGAAAATCTGGACGGAGCTCAAGTTTAAAGTCCATGTTCAGAAACTGCACAGCTTGGATGAGAGCGACAATAAACCACAAAAGAATCACAGTCATAACGACGTTCCACTGACTAAATTATTCCACAGACACGGAGATGCCACACAATCCAGAAGCTGTTGAGCTCTTCAGAGAGCCAGAGGCCAGCAGAGACAACGGTACATGGTGGGGAGGTGAGCAGTCTGATGAGGCTGCGGGCGCCAGATGGGCGGCGTTAGTCTCCAGTCGACCTTGGACACGTTTCCTAATGAAAACCAACAGAGCAGAGCTCCACAAATCCACATCCAACTGACTCTTTGAGGCTCCCAGAACGTAATGACCTCCGACCTTACAATCAACACGCGTTAAAGACGGGACCCGTGAGGGAGTCCAGCACAATCCTGCAAACCACGACTGCACGAGACCCGACAGAAGGTGACATCAAGTACCATCTCACGCAAACATAATCAAAATTATTTCTCACAGGAATGGGGGCTGACGGCAGCCTGAAACCAGAAACATAACGGTTACTGGGCCCGGTCCCGGGCCCCGGGATGGGCTTCAGACTGGCTCCCATGGTGAAGTTACGAAGAGCAGACTTTCCACCTGTCAACGGCCTCCTCACCTTGATCCAGGACTGAAACGCTCCTCTGACTCAGAGGAAACCAAAGCCCGATTCATCACGTGAGACTTCGTCCTCAGTTCGTCGACTGATGAGTCGGAAAGACAAAGACCTTTTGAAGAAAACAAGCAGGATCCTTTCATCTCTTGAGATCGGGATCGTGAGAAGGGAAAGGAATGTGAATGGACCAGAAACTGGACATGTGAGGTTCGTATCTGTGAAGAAGGTTGCTACTTAAGGAGATGTTTGCTGGGAACATCCTCCTTCACTGGGAACGTTACCGTCCTGGAGGAATCAAGGGAAAGTTGGCGTGGTCTGGTTAAAATCACCAACTTCCAAGTGTTGCTCTGCCATGAAATGTCTTTATCTGCTGGGAGAACCTTCAGGATCACAGATGTCTTCCCTTCGCTTCCTTTGGAGTCCAGTGAGGCTGGTTTCCTTCAACGTTTCCTGTTTTGTGAGACAGCTGCAGAAATAATAGTTGAAGGCCAGAGTACATTAAACAACCTACTGGCTCCAACTGTTCAACTGGGACTTGATCAAAAACCAGCTAATGGACACGACCAGAAACCACAAATGCAGGAAGGAGAAAGGCTGAAGCTCTTATTGGTGTGTTGATGGATTCTAAGCCTCTGTTTCGGCACTAATTAATGTTAGACCGTCTCCAACAACCCCGGACCTCCAAACAACGGTTTTAGATGGTGTTTTCTGTGACCCGCGCTCCTATCACGTGTTTGTGTACGTGAAAGTGGTACAGTGTACCACTTTCCTGGAATGCACTCCTTTAAACGGACACATGTGGATCGAGGCTTTTCCCGCCTGCAACTGATTTAACCGCCCCACCCTTTCGCTTGCTTTCTATTAACTAGATGGGATTCATGCTGCCTCTCCGTCTCGACTTGACAAAAAGAGGTCAGGATGATCCACGGCTCACGCCGACCCCCAACCCTCCACATGTGCCTTTCTCCGAACCCTCGGCACCGTCTGGGGGGAATTACCGTTTCTCCGAGCCTGAAGTGAACGCCGTCCATCTCCACCAGAGAGAAGGGCTTCAGCGTGGACTCCTGCCTGATCTCGGCCCGCATGCTCTGACTGATGTGACGGGCCCAAACCACCTGGAAGCCCAGCGCCTGGCTCCACGGCGGCGGGGTGAAGGAGCACCTGAGCTGGACGCTGTGGCCGAGGAGCTCCGGGGCGATGACGGGCCGCGAGGCGAGGGATGGGATGGAAGCTGGAGAACGAGATGTTGGAGAGGAACCCTCAGTGAAGCTGATTTTAGTCATTTATTTAGGTGACTAAATGGTGCTTTGCAAATATCTACCTTTGCATCGACCACCCACTTCCACCTCCCCTGGTAAGCAGAGTTTGGATCCCAAATTTGGAGCAACTGCAACATGAGTTTATCCAGATACCTTCTTATTAACCGGTTAAACAACAGACATCATCAGAAATCTCTATAATTTTAAAACAATTAAAGAAAATGTACCTTTAGCGCAGTAGCCCATGCAGCCCTGCGTCGGCTGCAGGTGGTACACCAGGAAGTCGCCGCAGTTGCGCACCGAGACGGGGATCCGAAAGAGGCAGCAGTCCTTGGCGCTGCCGTGGAAGAACTGCCAGGTGGCGCAGGCGGAGAGCTGGCGGACCTCGCCGGGTCTCGGCAGGGCGCCGTCCTTGAGCGAAAGCCACACCGGAGCCTGAGTCCCACAGCGGTTCATCTGCAGGAGGGAAACGGTGATTATCTGCAGGGAAGGCTGTCATTAACAGCCCCACCTGGGCTGAAGGTGCTCGTTACTGACGCTCTGCTGGACCGAAGATGTTTGGACACCGTGTTTGATGTCTTCAGAGACAGACGGATGACGGAGAACCGGGACACAAAAGTTAGAACTGTGTCTTTTTTTTTCTTTAACAAAAAAGAGGCCAAAACAAGGTGATGTGGGCAACACAAAGTACCCCTGACTGCTTCCATAGGATTTAAGAGTGTACTAAAGGAGATGTTTGCTGGTCTGGGGCATTCAGATGTCTGTTCACACAATGCCAAGAGGGAAGGACATCAGCAACGGCCTCAGAAAAGTAAATTTTGCTGTACACCAACGTGGAAAAGGTTTTAAACTAATCTCCTAATGATCCGAACAGGTTTGCACAACTGTGTCTGAACAAACCGGCAGATGATGCTGGACAGATGAAGACCAGAGTGGAGCCCAGAGCCCAGAACCAGCTCAGAACCACTGTCCAGCACGGTGGTGGAGGTTTGATGGTTTGGGTTCTTGTTTACCCTGAACTCATCATTAATACCAACGTATGTTGGTGGAAACTGGGTCATGTGACGGGACGATCTAAATCTGAATCAGAAAAGTAAAAGAATCGAGGTTCTGGAATGTTCTGACCCAACTGGAGTTGCTGTGGGTCCTGGGGGTGATCTCTTTTTTCTTCATTTTTGTTAAATAAATGATGGTGCGGTCAAAGACAGTCTTTCTGCGTTCGTTTCTAGACCGACCAGGATCAGATCGTTCACACATCTGGAACCAGACGCGACGGTGTCTCACCTCGACGCAGGCCGTCGGCATCTCTGCGGGTCTGTTGTTGATCCTGAACCGGTACCAGCCGGCCAGCAGCGAGTGGTCGCAGACCAGGTCCTGGATGGACGTGTCCTGGATCTCCGTGGAGTCGAAGTCGACGCTGCGATGAGGGTCGCGCAGGACCCGGTGGCCTCCTGGGAAACACTCCGGAGCTGTGGAAGAAGAGCGAGGAGGAGCAGAAGGACCACCTGTGAACACCTGAGCGGTTCATGAGCTACAAACACGATGTCATCACAGCCTAGAACTGATTATCAACTCTGGACGAGTTTAAAACCCTGTTTTGCTGAAATATCAGCTCTTACGGAGCTAAAAGTCTTTCTTCCTCAGGCCTGGAAATGTAAACTGGCTGTAATCACGTCTGTCTGAGCGCGTTGAACAGCTGTGCTCATCTGGACGTCCCGACTGAGACGTTTACGTCTCTCAGCGGTTGAGAGCTTCGTTTACACAGGAAGGTTAGTGAGTGAAGCTCTTTTACGGTTTCATGTTTCCACCAAACAAAGTTGTGAGCTGAAGATGAACCCCTCTAACTGCAATAAAACTGCTAAAATACAACACAGTTCACCTACAGTCACAGCAGGCTGAAGCTGGATGATCAGAGGAGAAGCCACATGTGAACACCATCCAGAAACGTCTAGACGTCCCTCCCCTCCTTTATCCGTTTAACACAAACGGAGCCGCGGAGCTGAAGGTCAGATGTCGCCGCTCCACCTTCTCCTTCGCCAGGACGAGTCTTGGTTTTCCTACCGAACCACTCAAACCTGGCTGGAGGCCGTGACGACGTGATGTTTAAGGTGAGCGGCGGAGCAAGGAAGGGTCGTTCCACCCCCACAGCTTTTCTAAATTACCCAGGATAGCAGACATTCCTGCGACCCGCTCCAGGAAAGCGCCGGTGTCTGGTGACCCGCAGATGAGGAGTCGGAGAAGCTTCTCCCGCCAGCAGGTCAGACTGTTGCCCTGTTTGGCTTTAGTTGTGAAGTTACACCAGAGAAAACGAGTGTTTTGGGACGTTGAGGACGTCCAGAGACCCCCGGAGCTGTGAATGGACGGGACAAAGGGACGTCCGGGGATCTGAAGCCCAGATGAGGCTGGTCTTGGTGCTGACAGCCTCCTGAAAACAAACGCTTCTGTTTATGCAGCATAAACGTGGTCAGGAAGCTCCGCTGACGACACCGGAGGTCACAGGTTGTCCAAACAGACGGGACAGTTGGGCCTTAATGAGTTTACGAAGCCGGGGGGGGGGGGGGGGGGTGCTACTGATCTTTCCCCCCTGGAGGAAGAGGAGGGAGGTCATCAGCTCAGAGATTCTCTACTGAAAAGGAGATTGAGAGAAGGTGGTGTTCAGAGACTCCCAGAAGGCTTGTTGGTGTCCGTCCAGATCAGACGGCTGTGAGGTCCGTTTGTCCACCTCAGATGTCACCGATCGGAGACGGAAAAGGTCGTTTAACGCCTGAACCGTAATTCTGCATTCATGTTTTTGACATCAGAAGCCTTACTGGCTCCACCTGAAGATGTCTGAGTCTAAATCATCTGATGGCGGTGGGTCTTGGCATGTGGGCAGATGATTGCAGCAGCTGTTTCCTGTTTCACTTCTTCTGTCTCTCACGTCCACGGCTCTCTGAAGGTCCCACCGCACCGTCTGGGCTGAGCCTTAAAACCTTTACGGTCCAGTCAATCAACCCAAGACGCCCCAGCGCTGCTGCAGCAAAACAACCCCCAAACCATCACACTTCCACCGCCGTGCTCGTCAGTGGGGCTGAGGTGTTTCCACCAAACATGGTTCTGGGCTCCAGTCTGGTCTCGTCTGTCCGTCACCAGGACTTTGTCCCGGGAGTCTGCTGGTTTGTTCAGACGCAGTAACATGACCCGTGGATCCCAGACTCCATCAGTCTTCTTGTTCACGTCGTTGCTGATGTCTTTCCTTCTTGACGTTGTGTCAACACACACCTGAATGCAGCTTTTAGAGGTCTTTTAGAGTTTTTTTTTTTTGTCTGAGGTTGTGTCTGATACTGAGACCTGGTAAGATCAGATTAATTTATTTTTACCCAGAAAATGTTCAGCTTCAAAGAAGAAGAGACTTTCCAGGTGATTGTAGATTCTTCTGCGTGAACTTTGACCTGCCAGGTGATCTAGGAGTCAGTCTGAATGTCATCCTCAGTAAAAAGGAGGATGCTGGTTCTCATTCACAGTCAGGTTCTGCTCATGCAGCTCATTGAAGCCCATTAAAGAGCGTTAACGGTGAGTTATTGGACCTTCAACCACAGCTGGAAACAGGTGACCAGTCTGGTCACCTGACCAGATGGCGCTGTGACTCATATCCAGCCTCATGGCCAGTAGGTGGCGACTCTTGTGGTTTTTGTCACTTGAATAAACTCTGGAGAGCGTGGTGCTCGTTTCTAAATCATTGTCTTGTTTTGAGCTGGCGTCTTTGGGTCCAAAAACCTAAACAGCTTTTACCTGAGCAGCTGTTGAGGTGCTGGCCGGACCCTTCTGGGGCTTCCATGTCGTCCCTCGCCAGGAAAGTTCTTGTCGACAGTCTGAAAGCAGATTTGCGCTCAGACTTCTGCTGCTTTCTGAAACGTTGAAGGTTTTCTTCTGTGCTGATCTCAAAGAAGACCGGACTCTCAAATTTATCATTAACTGGCTTCAAAGTCACAGTTTGACCACGTGTAGATGCTTGAACCCGAGACCACATCCTACTGTTCTCTAAACGTTGAAATATTTGCCATCTTGATAAACTCTGCGCTTTGGGGCCCGACGGGGATTTACAATGAGATTTAGCAGGTTTCTGTTTACCGAGGGCCCCACTGAGAGGTCAGCGGGGTTGAAGACGCTTTTATCACCAGAGAAAGAATGAAAATGTTCCTCGCTGCCGTTTAGAGTCCGTCCCTGGAGCGGGAAAAAAACACGTCCCCCCCTCTGAGCTGCAAACACTGTGGCTTGTTTTGGCTCAGACGTCCTGTTCTGTCGCCGCAGAGACACGGTCCCTTAAAGTTTACGACTGTGGGCTTTTGATCTGCGGCTGGACGCCCTGGAGGCACGAAAACAAAAACTGGGAGTGAGGTGGAAGCAGAGGTGACGGGTCAGGCTGAGGAGAGAGGCTCGGTTTACCGCCGTCAGTTACACGTGACCTTTGGTGCAAAAACCCATCAGCTTTGTGCATCTTTGTCAGTTCAGGTAAAGCAGGTAGAGAGGAGCGCAGCTGGAGAATAAATGTGACTGAACAGCAGCTGAAGACATGAAAACACTATTTTTCTTTTGCTTTTGCTATTTTTCCATCTCAGGTGTGTCTGTGGCTCTCTGAACTTTTTCCAGCAGCGCTTGAAGTAAAACTCTCCAGGACTCCTAGTAAATGAAGTGGAAAATGAATGAAGCACCTCTGGATGTGAGAAACAGAAAGGAGAGCTGGATGGAAAGAAGACAGGCATGTGTTGGGGGGCGGGGGGGAGCTCTTTGTGCACCTCCTTGTTGCTCCTGTCTAAGTGAGGTCTTTGAAGCTCCACGTGACCCCAGGAGCTGAGTGATGGGAATGCAGCGTGGCAGGATCCAGGGGTCCGCAGCTGGAACCGATCCGAAGTTCTGGCGGGTTCAACGTAATCGGTACAAAAGTAAACGTGCACCTACCGTGCTGCCCGAGCGCTCCCAACTGCACGACCCACAGCAGCGCGATGCGCAAACGTCCAAAGGCGCAGCGGACCATGACTGCGGCTCCAGCGGCGGGCTCCCTCCGTTAAAGGCTTTTAGAGAAACGTCGCTTCTTCCGCCTGTCGCTCCGGTAATCAGAGGAGCGGAGGATGAAGTCTGCGCTCCGCTCAGCCGGTGACTGGTCTTCCTCTGCGGAGGTGGAGGAGGAGGGAGGAGGCGCTGGAGGTGGGTCCTCGCAGCCAGCGGGCCCCTCCAAACACGGCCCCCCTCTGAACACACAAGCAGCTGGGTGTCCGTCCGAGCTGCAGGGGCTGATTACAGAAATAGTTCCTCTGCAGAACATTTCCTGGAACCTTCACAGCTCAAGAAGCGCCGGGAAAACTCAGAGTTGGTCTCTGTAACTATTCCAGCACAGTCAGTTTGCACCTATTAATGAATTCATATTTTGATTGTTTGGTTGACTTTCAAAAAAGATTAATCAATCAATCAGACTTTTGGAGCATGAACTGTATAACTACTGGACAAACCCTGATGTTGTCACGGGTCTATACTTTTTCCTGCTGCTGTGCAGCAGAAAGTCCTGAAAGGTAGAAGAACTGGACTAGACCACGCCCACCTTCTGTCCATCCACAGTTAGCAGTATTAGCTTAGCTTATGCTAATTAATATCACTTCACCTTCATTCTGATCAAATCTGTCCAAACATCTTCATTTAAAGAGTCGCTGCTGAAACGACACCTGAAACGAGTGCTGGACCCAGCTGGAACCAGGACCAGCTGGGCTCTGCTGGGACCAGCTGGGACCAGTGGCGCTCTGCTGGGACCACTGGTCCATCAGTCTTTCCCCCGGTGGAGACAGAAGGAACTGCTATCGTGATTCCAGTCACCTTCAAGTACCACCAACTTGTTTCTATCGCGTTCAAATGTCTGAATCTTTGAAAGAAAGAATGAATAAAGTGTAGATTACAGCACAGCTGTGTTTGTGCAGCCGGACACACGTGACTGTCGCGTTAACGTGCACCTCTGAGCAGCTGCACGTGCTCACACAGCTTCTATGAAAACTGGGATTAAATTCAGGGATGATTATTAACAGGTTCATGTTCGGACCTTCTTCCTGTTTCTAATCCGTCTGCCGTCTAAAACTCGTTCACTCTAAGACCTTCTGAGTGATGAAACACTTGAGTTCTGGTGTCGGGGCTCTGATCTGGTTTGAACTTTAGGTTAAATGTTCTTGGATCCCTGCAGTACAGATGTATGCAGAGGAGGTCCTGGCTCAAACATGTCCACCCTGGTCTCACCTGTCCAGAGGACATTGTTCCAGAAGTCTGCTGCTTTGTTCTTGTTTTTCCCTCCCAAACCAACCGGTCCAGTCTTCTTCTAGTGGGAATAGTTTTTGACCCTGTTCCATGTTGATGTTCCTTCTCAGGAACGTTAATGTCCTTCCCTCTTGGTGTTGTGTTATCACACACCTGAATGTTCCAGAGCAGCGAACGTCTGCTCACCTGCTGATGATCAGCTCGTAGCAGCATGTTCATGATCTTAAAAACTGAGTTTAAAAAGGTTTTTGATCATAAATGAGAAACTGGATATCTCAGATCTGTTCCTTCATCCACACCGAAGCTTCGTCATGTGACCGAGCTGATTTGGCCACAGGGGGAGCGTAAACCTGGAGAAGGTCGGCCTCCCCAGTTTAGAGTAAACATCAGGTGCTGGAGGCCGCTGAGAAAAAGCACATACCTTTCCACTAAATAAAAGACCTGAGCGGAGCAGCAGGTGTTCTGCTCTCGCCCTCTCATCCAGACCCGACTGCAGCGGTGGGAAAGTCTCGCAGCTTCAGGAGGCTCCTGGAAGTTCACGCCGCTCAGTCAAATCAAAGACGTCCCTGTTCATCGTAATAACAACTTCCTGTCGGGGAATCACGACTCGGCTGACTCTCAGATTAAAGACAAAGCTTCCAGAAATGCAGATGCACATTCTCAACATCATGATGCAGCACTAAACGTACTGTCTTCAACTCATTTAAATGTTATTTATTTCAGAATGATACGCTTGTCAAAGTATTGAAAAGTTTCCATTTAAAGAAATGCTTTGAAAATATGTTTCATACACTGTAAAAAAAAAAAAAAAAAGAAAAGAAAACTTTTATTTCTCAACATCTGACAATAAATCAGACTAAAGTTTTCCAGTTTTAGGTCAGTCAGGATTATCAACATTATTTCTATTTGCCAAATGTCAGAATAATAAGAGCGGAAACATCTTTTAGAGAATTTCTTTAACAATAACTTTCCTCAAGTTTACTGAGATTAACTGTGGTTTTAAACAGTCTGGGAAGCCCAGATGATGTGAAGATGCTGCTGAAGCTGGTCAGAGAGGGTCTTCATCCAGGAGAAACCAGTCCTGGACCAGCATGGACTGGGTCTTCATCCACAGAGAAACCAGTCCTGGACCAACATGGACTGGGTCTCCATCCACAGAGAAACCAGTCCTGGACCAACATGGACTGGGTCTCCATCCACAGAGAAACCAGTCCTGGACCAACATGGACTGGGTCTCCATCCACAGAGAAACCAGTCCTGGACCAACATGGACTGGGTCTTCATCCACAGAGAAACCAGTCCTGGACCAACATGGACTGGGTCTCCATCCACAGAGAAACCAGTCCTGGACCAACATGGACTGGGTCTCCATCCACAGAGAAACCAGTCCTGGACCAACATGGACTGGGGGTCTCCATCCACAGAGAAACAGAGAAACCAGTCCTGGACCAACATGGACTGGGTCATCCATCCACAGAGAAACCAGTCCTGGACCAACATGGACTGGGTCTCCATCCACAGAGAAACCAGTCCTGGACCGACATGGACTGGGTCATCATCCCCAGAGAAACCAGTCCTGGACCAACATGGACTGGGGGTCTCATCCACAGAGAAACCAGTCCTGGACCAACATGGACTGGGTCTCCATCCACAGAGAAACCAGTCCTGGACCAACATGGACTGGGTCTCCATCCACAGAGAAACCAGTCCTGGACCAACATGGACTGGGTCTCCATCCACAGAGAAACCAGTCCTGGACCAGCATGGACTGGGTCATCATCCCCAGAGAAACCAGTCCTGGACCAACATGGACTGGGTCTCCATCCACAGAGAAACCAGTCCTGGACCAACATGGACTGGGTCATCATCCACAGAGAAACCAGTCCTGGACCAACATGGACTGGGTCTCCATCCACAGAGAAACCAGTCCTGGACCAACATGGACTGGGTCTCCATCCACAGAGAAACACAGAGAGTCCCTGGACCAACATGGACTGGGTCATCATCCCACAGAGAAACCCGTCCTGGACCAACATGGACTGGGTCCTCATCCACAGAGAAACCAGTCCTGGACCAACATGGACTGGGTCATCATCCACAGAGAAACCAGTCCTGGACCAACATGGACTGGGTCATCATCCACAGAGGAAACCAGTCCTGGACCAGCACTGGACTGGGGTCATCATCCACAGAGAAAACCAGTCCTGGACCAACATGGACTGGGTCATCATCCACAGAGAAACCAGTCCTGGACCAGCATGGACTGGGTCATCATCCACAGAGAAACCAGTCCTGGACCAACATGGACTGGGTCATCATCCACAGAGAAACCAGTCCTGGACCAACATGGACTGGGTTCATCATCCACAGAGAAAACCAGTCCTGGACCAACATGGACTGGGTCTCATCCACAGAGAAACCAGTCCTGGACCAGCATGGACTGGGTCATCCATCCACAGAGAAACCAGTCCTGGACCAACATGGACTGGGTCTCCATCCACAGAGAAACCAGTCCTGGACCAACATGGACTGGGTCATCATCCACAGAGAGAGAAACCAGTCCTGGACCAAACATGGACTGGGTCTCCATCCACAGAGAAACCAGTCCTGGACCAGCATGGACTGGGTCTCCATCCACAGAGAAAACCAGTCCTGGACCAACATGGACTGGGTCTTCATCATCCACAGAGAAACCAGTCCTGGACCAACATGGACTGGGTCTCCATCCACAGAGAAACCAGTCCTGGACCAACATGGACTGGGTCTTCATCCACAGAGAAAACCAGTCCTGGACCACCACATGGACTGGGTCTCCATCCACAGAGAAACCAGTCCTGGACCAACATGGACTGGGTCTCCATCCCACAGAGAAAAACCAGTCCTGGACCAACATGGACTGGGTCTTCATCCACAGAGAAACCAGTCCTGGACCAACACATGGACTGGGTCTCCATCCACAGAGAGAAACCAGTCCTGGACCAACATGGACTGGGTCTCCATCCACAGAGAAACCAGTCCTGGACCAACATGGACTGGGTCTCCATCCACAGAGAAACCAGTCCTGGACCAACATGGACTGGGTCTCATCCACAGAGAAACCAGTCCTGGACCAACATGGACTGGACCAACATGGACTGGACTGGGTCTCCATCCACAGAGAACCAGTCCTGGACCACTGGGATGAGAAACCAGTCCTGGACCAACATGGACTGGGTCTCATCATCCACAGAGAGAAACCAGTCCTGGAACCAACATGGACTGGGGTCTCTCCCATCCACAGAGAAAACCAGTCCTGGACCAACATGGACTGGGTCATCATCCACAGAGAAACCAGTCCTGGACCAGCATGGACTGAAGGACCACTCAGCCAGGAAGAAGACATTACTCCAGGAGAGACAGAACAGAGACAGATTTTGGAGACGCTCACAGGGACAAAGAGCTTCATATCTGGAGACATGTCCTGGTCTGATGGAACTAAAACTGGACTGTTTGGACATGATGACCATCGTTACATCTGGAGGAGAAAGACCTGAGAACAGCATCCAGCTGTGAAGCACGGTGGTGGCAGCATCATGCTGACATGGAGGATCGCTGCAGTTGAACGACGCTTCATAACATTAACCTTGAGATCCTGAGTAACCTCAGATTTCTAAGTTATGAGGAGCTTCTGCTCTGATGAGGAATGTCAGAAAATGTTGACTTGGAGTCCAAAGAAATTCTCAAAATTCAGACTGAGACACGAAAGAGAAAAAGAGTCCAAATAATTATTTGGCATCTTCACTACAAACATCTTAAATCAAACCAGACTCAGCGTCTTTATTGTGGTTGTTGTTTGTTTTTCTGGTCCTTTTTATAGCTCCAATCATGGATCAGATTTCTGTAATGTTTGTGGTTTTTGTCCCCGGGGCCCGTCCCGGTCCCCTGATGGTCCTTCAGACAGCTGCGTCGGTTCAAGGGCCGTCATTATTTAAGATTTACGTGTTTTTCTGCTCCTCCACAGCTGCTTCAGATGCGTCATTCATGTGATCTCAGTCTCTGTGTTCGTGTTAGAGGAGCTGGGGCCTCTGCAGCTCACCTGGTCACGTGACTCCGCCCTCCCTCACCTGTCCCAGAGCCGGCTCCGCCTCAGTCTGCTCTCTGAAGACAGCAGAGAGGACATTATCTGCCACTTTGATGTCTGCACCCTGAGAAACGACGGGCGGGGGGTGGGGGGGGGGGGGGTCCAGAGCTCCTGAACGCTTCCAGATGTGGCACATCCTCCTCTTTACTGTGAGAAGAGCGCGAAGCCACGGCCACGCCCCCAAACATCTGCACCCCTGAAAACTGAGTCAGTCTGTCTCCATCTGTTCTGCGTTGGTGAAACGTCTCAAAGATGTACCCCCCCCCCCCACCTCCACCCCCCCTCGGTCTGTTTAAAGGCTGGAGCTGGGACATGTTTACTGTGTTTGCATGTTTACTCTCCACGAGAAGGAAGCAGCTGGAACCGACCGCAGCTCAGACGTGGAGACACTAACACGACGTTGAAGTTGGAGAAAACAAATTTAACAACTCTGGTTTCTGCTTCCTTCTCCACCTCCGCTGCTGTTCACGACCTTCTTTTCCCGCCGTCTTGGTTGTTTTTTTTTTTTTAGATGTTCCTGCGACGTCGTTCAACGAGGTCCTCGTGTCTGAAGGTTCTCCAGGAAATATCCTGAAAGGATGTGATTCAGCCAATCAGGAGCTTCTAGAGCCAAAACATCAGCAAACGTCTTTCTGTCAACAAAATGAAAACTGTTGAATGTTAATGAAGCAGATCAGCTGCAGTCGATGACCAACACCTGCTCAGGTGGCCCTGTGGCTCCTCCCCCTGCCAACACCTGTTCGGGAGGATCCTGGATCCAGGTGGCCCTGTGGCTCCTCCCCCTTCCAACACCTGCTCGGGGGGACCCAGGTGGCCCACTGGCTCCTCCCCCTTCCGACACCTGCTCAAGTGGACCCAGGTGGCTCTCTGGCTCATCACCCTTTCGACACCTGCTCGAGCGGACCCAGGTGGCCCTCTGGCTCCTCCCCCTTCTAACACCTGCTCGGGGGGACCCAGGTGGCCCTCTGGCTCCTCCCCCTTCTAACACCTGCTCGAGCGGATCCAGGTGGCCCTCTGGCTCCTCCCCCTTCTAACACCTGCTCGGGGGGACCCAGGTGGCCCTCTGGCTCCTCCCCCTTCTAACACCTGCTCGAGTGGATCCAGGTGGCCCTCTGGCTCCTCCCCCTGCCAACACCTGCTCGGGGGGACCCAGGTGGCCCTCTGGCTCCAAGAAGTCACAATTTTGAGAAATTTCAGTTTTCATGACAAAGTAGTGATATGAACAAAAAAAAAATCACAATTTTGCAACAAAAATTAATCCTTTTTATATGGAAAAGTTATGATTTCGTAAAAAAAAATCAACATTAAACTGTGAAAAGGTTTAACAGTAAAATGTCGTCATAGAACATCAAGTTGTAATTTTATTTTCATTTTTATGTTGTAATAAAGAGAAATTGGTGATTTTACAGCAAAAATTCTTGATTCTTGACTGTCACAAATAAAATAGTTTTATGACATTAAACTGTAATTGAAAGTCAAACAGAGGTGATTTTTTTTTTCCAAAGTCTGAATTCTTCTAGAAAAAGTTAAAAAGTTAGTTGAGATTTTGTGAAAAAGAATTTACAGTAAAATGTTGCAATGATGTGTTAAAACCTCAGTTTTAATGAATAATGAATATAGCAATTTTTACAGTGTTACAACAAAACTTTTTAAATGAAATAATCAATTTTTAATCTGATGATTAAGTCTCTGTTTACTGAAATAAATGTTTTTAATAATTAAAACTATCAGTGCTGTAATTTTATTCTATTCTGTTCTGGTGGATTTTGGTTGAGTCTATATCGAGTCTTGTGACGGCGTCTTTTCTCTCTGTGTCGGAGCAGCTGCCTCACCGTGGTTCACCGTGCACACGGTTCATGTGCACGGCTCCTAATGTGATTTGAGCAGCTGATTAATGATGATGTATAATTAGTTCAGTTGGACTTCCTTCAGTCAGGAGATGTTCTGAATCCTGCTGCAGCAGGACCTCCTGAACCTTTGAAGCGTCACCTTTCCTCACTGCGTCATCTTTGGTTGCGGGACATTTCCCAGAAGTCCCAGACTGGGAGGTGTTTCTGATGAAGTGTCAGCCATCCTGATGAAAAGACCAGTTCTGTCCCAGTATGAGTGATGACAGGAAATACCGGACTGGAATCACTGCAGACGTAGCTTCACCTTTACGGGGACGGTGGAAAACGTGTGTGTTGTGGAAAATGTGTCTAACTAATGTGATGAGATGAAAGCAGACAGCTTAGTGAGCTGTGAGGAAGAGGAGGATAATGAAGCAGAAGAAGAGGAAGGTAGCACACCTCCTCTGAATTCAGAGCTTCAAACACTGAATGTGGGCATTTAGAAAGAACAAAACTGTGTGATGAAACATTTCCAGATTGGTATAAAGTATGTTAAGAAATGGTAAATATTCCAGGGATGAAGTTGTTATTCATAGATTATAATTCACTTCCTAAAGTTCATGTT
This sequence comes from Hirundichthys speculiger, assembly GCA_018398805.1. NCBI lineage: Eukaryota > Metazoa > Chordata > Actinopteri > Beloniformes > Exocoetidae > Hirundichthys > Hirundichthys speculiger. Next base: position 398,876 of record JAGFBZ010000781.1, on the reverse strand, counting down.
TACTCTTATCTGTTATTTATCTGCTGTTGTTTAAAGGTGGTTTTAAATGACTTTCCATGTTTTCCCTCACCGATAAATCCATGCTGCCATCAAGTTGACACGATAGAAAATCACTATTTTGTAAACCAGATTGATTCTACAATGATTGAGTGAAGATCCCCCTCTAGTGGAGAAGTCTGATCACTGCACTACCTTTTATTTTCAACATGAGCTGCAAGGTGAGAGCTGGAAAAACACATCGGTGACCTCACCTGTAGGTGTCCGAAGATTTTTCGGAAGCTAAATTGAGCTCTGATGGTCCTTGGTGAACTCCTGATGCGTAAGAGCTGCAGTTCCACTATCAGCCATCAGAGGGTGATGTTTCACTATCAGCCACCAGAAGGCGCAGTTCCACTACCAACCACCAGAGGGTGCAGTTCCACTATTAGCCACAAGAGGGCGAAGTTTCACTATCAGCTGACAGAAGTAGCAGTTCCTCTTCTGACTACCAGAGGGCGCAGTTCCACTATCAGCCACCAGAAGGCGCAGTTCCACTATCAGCCACAAGTGGGCGCAGTTCCTCTATCAGCCACCAGAAGGCGCAGTTCCACTATCAGCCACCAGAGGGCGGAGTTCCACTATTAGCCACCAGAGGGCGGAGTTCCACTATCAGCCACAAGAAGGCGCAGTTCCACTACCAACCACCAGAGGGTGCAGTTCCACTATCAGCCACCAGAAGGCGCAGTTCCACTATCAGCCACCAGAGGGCGGAGTTCGACTATCAGCCGCCAGAAGGCGCAGTTCCACTATCAGCCACCAGAGGGCGGAGTTCCACTATTAGCCACCAGAGGGCGGAGTTCCACTATCAGCCACCAGAAGGCGCAGTTCCACTACCAACCACCAGAGGGTGCACTTCCACAATCAGCCACCAGAAGGCGCAGTTCCACAATCAGCCACAAGAGGGCGCAGTTCCACTATCAGCCGCCAGAGGGCGGAGTTCCACTATCAGCCACAAGTGGGCGCAGTTCCTCTATCAGCCACCAGAAGGCGCAGTTCCACAATCAGCCACCAGAAGGCGCAGTTCCACAATCAGCCACAAGAGGGCGCAGTTCCACTATCAGCCGCCAGAGGGCGGAGTTCCACTATCAGCCACAAGAAGGCGCACTTCCACAATCAGCCACAAGAGGGCGCAGTTCCACTATCAGCCACAAGAGGGCGCAGTTCCACTATCAGCCACAAGAGGGCGCAGTTCCACTGCTGACCACCAGAGGGTGCAGTTCTTCTATCAGCCACAAGAGGGCGCAGTTCCACTATCAGCCAACAGAAGGCGCAGTTTCACTTCCGACCACCAGAGGGTGCAGTTCCACTATCAGCCACCAGAGGACGGAGTTCCACTATCAGCCACACGAAGGCGCACTTCCACAATCAGCCACAAGAGGGCGCAGTTCCACTATCAGCCACAAGAGGGCGCAGTTCTACTGCCGACCACCAGAGGGTGCAGTTCTTCTATCAGCCACCAGAGGGTGCAGTTCCTCTACGGCCAGAAACATTTATGGTTAACTGAATAAAGATTCTATTAAAATGAGAAAAAAAAATCACAAATATATACTGATGAAGACAAATGCAATAAAAGAAATTCATTTGGGAACTTTGTTGAATCTGGAGCAAAGAGAGATGAAGGACAACGGAGCGGAGCTGAGTAATAAAATGAAGTTTGATTTAAAGTACGTGACATTTTTTGGTGATATTTTTTATCAACAGATCTTTGATTTTCAGAAACAATAAGGTTTGTCATTGTTCATCCTCCAGTCCACCTGCTGATGATGATGTCATGGGTGTGTTTTTGTGAACAGTATAATCAACAGTAAATGTGTGAATTATATCAAACCTGCAGTAACGTCATGGATCTGATCGTTTTCATTCTTCTAAGATGTGTTCAGTGGTTGTGATTTATTTATTTTTTTATGATGGGCGGGGCCTTTGCCTTCACTGTCACCTGTTCTGGACGCATGGGTTGCAGGTGGCTAATCAGCTCGCTCGCTCGCCAGGTGTGCGCGGTCTTCCAGAACTGGTCCAGTTCTGGAAGCCTCAGTCAGCAGACTCACGGGTGACACCTGCTGGCAGCAGTGGTCGTTGCACATGAGGCCCTGCAGGTGTGATGCACCTGTCATTTCTGAACCTGTTGTGAAAGGGAAGAGTTATATTTTATTGATTCATCATGCAGTGAGGAAGGAGGCCTGATGGATGTTCCACCTTTTATCCATCTTTATTTATGTACTGGACTCTTTCTTTAGTGTTGAGCTTGGCGTACTGGAAACGTGTGCTTTGGTAACTCAGGTGTTTCTGTCCAGGAGCAATAATTGCACCACAGTAGATGGAACACATGGAGCTGGTGTCAACAGGAACTGTTTGGGCAGCTGATCCGAGCAGTTCTAGAGGGGAGGTTCTGCTCAGCGGTGGCTGTTTGACAGGATGATGATGTATTTAAACCTTCTGCTGTGACTCACTGACTGCGTACCTTTGTTCATGGAGGTGTTGCAGGATCTCACTGGAGCTGTTCCAGCTTGTTTCCACCTCAAACATCCATCTGCAGAAGCAGCTCCTTGGCTGTGGCGCTTGATTTATAGTAGGTAGCGATTCTCCAAAGTCGTGATCTGACGTCATCAAGGCCAGAAATTGTGTTTATGGATCCTCTGCCTGTAAAGGTTATTAAAATTCACTGAAATCAGGTCATTGAGTATTTTTAAGTCTTGTCAGTCCTCCTCAGATATTATAGTCACCAGGTGGGTAAAAATAAATTTAGGGATTAAAATTATTTTTTTGACATGTTGGTCCCATTTTTGTTTCTTTTTTAATTTTCTTTTGAAGTTTTTGTGACCTTTAACAGTTTGAGACAGGAAGTATAACATAAGAGGCCCGGAGTTGAACCTGCAACCGCTGCCAGAGGTCTAACATGGGCCGCCTGATGAAACCACCGAGCTACAGACCCATCAGACCCGTTTAACCTCCGGTTCAACACCAGCTTCAACCTCCTGGCGTTTCTCCAGCGACTGGATTCCTTACTGGTTCAGACTGGGGCAACTTTATTTACGTTAATTAAATCAAACAATAATGAATTCTAGTTAGTAAAGAAATGAACACATCCATGAGGAAATGCTGTTGTTAAAATTGAATTAATGCTCGAGGGTTGAAGAAAGAAGTTTCAGGCCATCTATGTCAATGTTGGAGAAAACTTAAGGTGCATTGTGGGAAAATAAAATCATCAGTCCACAGGAGAAGAGTAACGTGTCTCCCTCTCTTCTCTAAACGTACAGCCTCAGGATGCTGGTGTTACGGTGAAGCCCTCCATGTTTGGAGCTTCCATGTGTGACATCAGCAGCTTGGATCTCTCCCAGTACCAGGAGATGATGGTAGCATCATCTGATTACTGGTAGGACATAGATGTTGATAACCTGGATCAGCTGACTCTTGGTGTCTTCAACATCTGCTATGTTGTCTGCTGGTAGTTCAGGTCCTTCAGTTGTGATCATCTGTCCTCTCCGTGACATCATCCTCCATCACTGGATAGCTCAGTGGCTTCAGTTACTGCCTTTGTTTCTGGAGATCTGGGGTTCAAATCCCTGTCGGGGCTTGAAGGTGTGAAGATGCTACGGCAAGGGGGAGCCAGGACGGTGGGTCAGGGGGGGGAAACCCTCCCCCCTACACAAAGGTAGAGTTAGGGTGAGTTTAGGGCTGAGCAGCACCCCTGGTTTGATGATTTGTTGAGGGTGCTGCTGGGGGGGGAATCTGAGGAGAAGAACAGATAGATGACCTCTGACCTGGTTCCTCTGAGGTGGGATCTTTAACTTTTTAAATTGCTGAGGTGAGATGTTCACTGGGAACTGAAATCCTCTCAGAAGTTTGTCAACCATCTGAGTGTTATTCTTAATTGTTGACCCCTTACACATTAATATTGGAATGCTTTAGTCTTGATCAGAGATTTTTGTAATTGATCTCTGTAAGTTTAGCCTTCAATTTGGCTTTGGTCCCGGTCCCTGGTCATCGGGTCTCCTGCAGTGGTGTTGAACCTGACCCTGCAAACACGGAGAAAGTTTCCTCTTGGCCAGTTCCACAATCAGCCACCCAAGTTAGGGCTTTCTTGGGTCTGTGATCATATTATAGGCACTTCATTCAGAATTTTGCACACATTGCGGATCCTTTACACAGACTCACGCACAAGGGAGTGCCATTCATTGGTCACCTGAAGCTGAGAAAGCTTTCTCAACATTGAAACAGGCATTGGCTTTACCACCAGTTATGGCTTTACCGAATCTCTCTGTACCATTTATCCTTTATACGGACGCCTCACTCCAGGCTATAGGTTCAGTTTTAGCACAGCGGGATGGCAGCAAGGAGCATGTCATTGCTTATGCCAGCCATTTGCTTTCAGCCTCAGAGAGAAGGTGGTCTACTTTTGACCGTGAGCTATGGGCCATTGTATGGTCTGTTCGTCATTTTCGCCATTACCTTGCTTCTCACTCTTTCACTATTGTTACTGACCATAAGCCTCTGGTTGGTCTCAGAAAGCTGTCGTTGGATCAAGATCCCACGGGTCGGAGGGCCCGCTGGTCAGTGGAATTAGACCTCTATGATTGGTGCATTGTTCACCGTGATGGTGATAAACACCTCAATGCAGATGCTCTGTCTCGCCGACCACATCATGACTTGGCTGGGACTCCTGCTCCCTCTCATCTTGCGCCATCACTGCTGTCAAATGCTTCTACTCAGACAGTTGACATCCCTCTGGTTTCAGGCTCAGTCTGCTGCCCCACAACTGCTGGCAATGTACAGATTCAGACAGAATGGAACATTGCGGGGCAACAACAGGCAGACCCGGACCTCTCCAAGGTCTTCTCCTGGATGTATTACCTTTTTTTTCTTTCCGGCTTCATTGCGGTTTCCTCCATTTTGTCGCCTGCAACAGAAGCTCAAACCATCAGTCCACCCACATGCCCAACAGCTGGCCAGGTGTTTCTATTTCAGCTCAGTCCACAGACAATGTTTGCAAAATGTAACATGTTCGTCCTTCTCTTCCTGCTCTCCAGCGAAGGCGGACGCTTTTCTGTGAGCTCCTGCCCCTCTATCTGATCCTCGCTGCTCTTTGTCCTGTCTGTGTGTTTTTGGAGCCTCATATGGATAAAATCTGAATATCTAAATTAACCATGGATCTGGTTAGCTGGTCTCTCAATGCAATTAATCAAATTTTTTCTACAAGGAGGGAATCTACAGGTGAGCCTTCGTGCCCAGATGGCACAGAGCCAGCGGGGTACGTTCAAGATCCATGGGCGAAGTGGCGCTTGAGCTGCCAGGCTCCTCTGTTCATCGAGGACGCTGAAGATGTCTACATATTTGGATTTATGATCATCGGATTCCTGCTGTTTGGCGTTGGCGGATACCTGATGTATCGGAAAATTAAGCGCATGGATGCTGCTATTCCGGTCCTGATGTCCGTGTGCGTGGAGGTCAGCCGTGCTGTGGGTGCCGAGACTGTAAAAAGAGACGAGATGAATCGGAAACTGGACGTGATTCACGGTGTGAGCCACCGACAGCTTCAGATGAATGAACTCATGGGGAAAATGGATAACAACCTGGGGAAACTACATGCACTGCTTAGGGAGAATGGACACGAATAATTGGACTTTTGGATGTCCCACGAGAGAGAACCAGCAAAGGACTCAAGGCAGGCAAAATTCACTGTCAGTCTGACCGAAAACAATCTCTCTTATCTGAATCTGGCTCCCCTGAGCGGCCTTGGCCAAGGCCGAACTGAAAAAGAATCTCACCGGGTTTTATCCGAAGTAGGCTCCCCCCACACCATCCCCCGCTCCATTGCCTTTCCCTGGCTCTCAACGTCCTCGCTGGATCCTGGTGTACTCCCCCACGTGGAGCGGACTGATTGCACTGCGCGCCACCGGCTGCGTTGCCATCGGCGAGCGTGCACGGGCCGCTTGGCTGGGACCTTTTTCCTGATATGATGTCTTGTCTTGTATTAAGCTTGTTATGCCTGTGCTGAGGTTTTTTTTTGTGAATCCCACAACATGTGCCTCTGATCAAGGACATGTGGTGTGAGACACCTGTTTTTATCTTCTCCCCCCCCCATCCCCTATGTGATCATATTTTCTTCTGCTAAAATTGAAGCACTCTTATAGCGCTGACCCAAGCACCGTGACTCTGTCCATATGTTGTGTGTTTTTGTATGTTTCTCTTGGACGGTGAACTGGGAAGTCAAATTCTGCTGTTGTTGGGACGCTGGCTCAGTGGCGACAATAAATTTGATTTGATTTGATTGATGTTCAGATGCTCATTTGAAATGTGAAAAATATACACGGCCCACCCAAACCTTTAATCACAACTGTGATCACCAGACAGGAATAGAAGCAATATTCTGATATTAATGTGAGGGGTCAACAAATATTAAGTTAAAATGACAGTAGAATAACTTAACTGGTTTGTTTTATTACTTCTTAATGTTTTTTTTTTAAATAATCTCATGAATATTTTACAGTAATTCAAAACATATTTAAGAAAGATAGAGAATTTAAAATAGGGCTGCAGCGATACACTAATCTCACGATACGATACACAATATTCGGCTCACGATACGATATATATCGATATTCATCTTACAATACATTTTCATCATTTTCCGAAAGATTTTTAAGGGACAAAGTGATTTTGGTGACATCTTGTGAGTGTTCCAATGACTTTGTTTGAATTGATTGAACGGAACGACCCACCTGTAGTACCTCGACGGCCCAGCAGGGGGCCGCGGCCCACACTTTGGGAATCACTGCTGTGCAGCAAACATCTGAGTAACTGCTGTTCCATCTCAGCGACGGAGACTCTGGATGTGAACTGAACCAGACTGTGGATGCGGTCTTCAGACGAGCTGATGGGCTGATTCATGGAGAACGTGAAGCTGACGTCGCACTGCGTCGAAGTCTGGATCGTTTACGTTCGTCGACGCGCTCGACTGAAGGTTGTGTTTTCAGGTAGAAGCTGGAAGAGCTTCTGAGGTCACTTCTGAAGTGATTTAACCAAGAGATGAACACATGAACGAGGAGCTGGAATCCACAAACAGGATCTGCAAGAGTCCCGGGACGATCCAGGTGCTGCAGGACGGGATGCGGTCCCTTATTGACCACATCACCTGCTGACCTGTTTGCTGCAGGAGGTCCAGCAGGTCTCCTGTGAGGGACTTCAGGTGGACCAGCACCAGGCGTTCAGAGCTCTTCATGACTACAGAGGACAGGGCGACAGGTCTGGAGTCATTCAGTCCTGTGATGGGGGGGTTTCTCAGGGACCGGGATGATCAATGAGCACTTGAAACAGGAGACTTCACACAGCTCCAGAGATCTTTTGAAGGGGGGCAGGGTGTCTCCTGTAGCTGCTGATCTCCTCCAGGTCTCTCCACTATGACGCCGGATCGTCAGCTGAAAAGTTGTTCCTCAGCTTTTCAGTCTCTTGGCCTCTGATCTGAATAAAGACTGAAAAGTTCTCAGCCAGCAGCACACCTGGGTAGCTCAGGATGTTAAAGAGCTGTTACAGGTGTCAGAGTCGCTGGGTTCAAGTCCTCCAAGAAGACTGTTGGTCCAACTGTAGAATATTAGACACTGATGTGAACTGACTGATGTTTATGGAAACCAATGAGATAACTGATGCTTGGATGAGTTCTTTATGTCTCATGAAAAACAGAAATGAAAGCTTTAAAGCGCTAACAGACACCACCACAGGATGAAGGGGACTGGGTGGTCTGGTGGGATCCTTCATGGCCGTAAGGCTCTACTGAAATGTCGGTTGCCGCTGGTTCAAGTCTCACCTGTCATCTCTTCCAGTGGTGGGTATTTTATGCCAGTGGGGTATCTGCAGGTGTCTTCAACATCTGCTCTGTTCTCTGCTGGTAGTTCAGCTCCTTCAGTTGTGATCATCTGTCCTCTCCTTGACGTCCTCCACCATCACTGGATAGCTCAGTGGATTAAGCTGCTGGTGCAGTTCTGGATTTGGTGCAGAAGATCAGGGGTTCAAACCCCACTCAAGTTAACGGAGACATTCAATTAGATAAGATATGATGATGCTACGGCAAGGGGGAGCCAGGACGGTAGGTCGGAGGGGGGCTTCACCACTCCCCCACACATAGAGGGTCGTTTATTGTAGAGGTTAGTTTGGGATTGAGCAGCGAAACTGGTTGGATGAAGGAAGCTGCTCTCCCTGTTAGGGGGAATAGGCACTTAGAGAGGTGAGGGGGAGGTGGGTAGCATAGGATGACAGGGTTAGGCTCTCGTAGGATGGTGAAGCCCCCCTACCTGCTTGTGGTCCTGGAATCTCACCTTGACATGAGGCATCTGATGGTGAGATCTCGTGGGCCAGGCTGAACTTTTTGCGAGTTGCTTTTGCTTACAACATGTGGGACCAAGTGGCAAAAGCTATTAGCTTTACGGCAAAAAGTTCTGCCTGGCCCACGAGATCTCACATCAGATGCCTCATGTCAAGGTGAGTTCCAGGACCACAAGCAGGTGGGGGGCTTCACCATCCTACGAGAGCCTAACCCTGTCATCCTATGCTACCCACCTCCCCCTCACCTCTCTAAGTGCCTATTCCCCCTAACAGGGAGAGCAGCTTCCTTCATCCAACCAGTTTCACTGCTCAATCCCAAACTAACCTCTACAATAAACGACCCTCTATGTGTGGGGGAGTGGTGAAGCCCCCCTCCGACCTACCGTCCTGGCTCCCCCTTGCCGTAGCATCATCATATCTCATCTAATTGAATGTCTGTGTTAACTTGAGTGGGGTTTGAACCCCTGATCTCTTGTACCAAATCCAGAACTGCACCGGCAGCTTAACCCACTGAGCTATCCAGTGATGGTGGAGGACGTCAAGGAGAGGACAGATGATCACAACTGAAGGAGCTGAACTACCAGCAGAGAACAGAGCAGATGTTGAAGACACCTGCAGATACCTGGGGATGGTCAGAAGGCGGCACGGAGGTGGACCACAACCAGATACCTGCAGAGGGTCCTGAAGAGTCAGCTGAATGAGGAAAACCAGATCCAGACTTTCAACACCCATGTCCTACCAGTAATCAGAGACCCCACTGGCATAAAATTCCCACCACTGGAAGAGACGACAGGTAAGACTTGAACCAGCAGGCATCGACATTTCAGTAGGACCTTACGGTCATGAATGATCCCACCAGTCCACCCAGTCCCCTTGATCCTGTGGTGGTGTCTGTTAGTGCATTTAAGCTTTCATTCCTGTTCTTGATGAGACATAAAGAACTCATCCAAGCATCAGTTATCTCATTGGTTTACATAAATATCAACAGCAGAAAGAGTTCACATCTGTGTCTAATATTCTACAGTTGGACCATCAGTCTTCTTGGAGGACTTGAACTCACCAACTCTGAAACCTTCTAACAGCTCTTTAACCTGCTGAGCTACCCAGGTGTGCTGCTCCGCTGAGAACTTTTCAGTCTTTATTCAGATCAGAGGCCAAGAGACTGAAAAGCTGAGGAACAACTTTTCAGCTGAAGATCCGGCGTCATAGTGGAGAGACCTGGAGGAGACCAGCAGCTACAGGAGACACCCTGCCCCCTTCAAAGGAGACTTCACACAGCTCCAGAGATCTTTTGAAGGGCCGAGTGGAGACGGGAACCAGCTGGTCTGGACGGGTCCACAGACAGGAGGGAGACGCTCCATGGCCACGGTTACATGATCTCTTTTAATTCGGAATTAATAATTAGGAATTAAATAATTCCGAATTAAACTATGTTCCTTCGAGTTTACATGGAAATAGTAATTCCGAATTGAGGTGAAAAACACGTTTGTTCGGCTTTATCCAACTCCGCATAAGGGTTTTGGGGGTTGGGAAGGGTTCTGATTGGATGGGGGGGGGGGGGGTCTTTACATCTACCGGAAGAAAACAAACTTAGCTAACTTGGTTAGCAACAACATTCCACTTATTTTTATAACTTGTTGGCGTCTCTATCTGTGCAACCTCCTTCATTTAACCTGGCCGCTACAACTTTGAAAAGCTCACAATTTTTATGTTTCCTGCCATCTGTTCTTTTAATTATTTCCAGTTCGTCCAAGCTATTTATTAAATAAATCGTCTCTGCTCTTGAACACCGTTTACTGCGTGCTGCCATCTTGAAACTTTGTTTTGAAAACAAGCCCAGGGCGGAATATAAGCGTCAACGAGCATGCGCAGAAAGATCGGAATTAATTTAAAGCAGAATGAGTGTATACATGACCGCTGAATTATTCTATTCGGATTTAATATCAGAATAAACCAGCCACTTACTTCAGAATTAAGTTTTATTCGGAATGGACATTTTCATTTGGAATTAGGTGTTTACATGGTGACTTTTATTCGGATTTAACATTAATTCTGAATTAAAGAGGAATTAAACTTCCCATGTAAACGCACGGCATCTGGGCCTGGAGCTTTCCTGGTCTTCTGTCTCTGAAACAGCGCTGAGTGGGGCGCTGGGGGGAGGAGGGCAGGAAGAGAAGCTCCAGATAGGTGAGGGACAGGTGTGAAGTGGTCTCAGATCTGCAGTAGAAGGTGTTGAGGTCTTCAGCGGGGGGGGGCAGGGTGTCTCCTGTAGCTGCTGGTCTCCTCCAGGTCTCTCCACTATGATGCCAGATCGTTCGCTGAAAAGTTGTTCCTCAGCTTTTCAGTCTCTTGGTCTCTGATCTGAATAAAGACTGAAAAATTCTCAGCCAGCAGCACACCTGGGTAGCTCAGCAGGTTAAAGAGCTGTTAGAGGTTTCACAGTCAGTGAGTTCAAGTCCTCCAAGAAGCCTGATGGTCCAACTGTAGAATATTAGACACTGATGTGAACTCTTGTTGATGTTGATATTTATGTAAACCAATGAGATAACTGATGCTTGGATCAGTTCTTTATGTTTCATGAAAAACAGGAATGAAAGCTTAAATGTGCTAACAGACACCACCACAGGATGAAGAGGACTGGGTGGTCTGGTGGGATCGTTGATGGCCGTAAGATCCTACTGAAATGTCGATGCCTGCTGGTTCAAGTCTTACCTGTTGTCACTTCCAGTGGTGGGTATTTTATGCCAGTGGGGTCTCTGATTACTGGTAGGACATGGGTGTTGAAAGTCTGGATCTGGTTTTTCTCATTCAGCTGACTCTTCAGGACCCTCTGCAGGTATCTGGTTGTGGTCGACCTCCGTGGCACCTTCTGACGATCCCCAGGTATCTGCAGGTGTCTTGAACATCTGCTCTGTTCTCCACTGGTAGTTCAGCTCCTTCAGTTGTGATCATCTGTCCTCTCCTTGACGTCCTCCACCATCACTGGATAGCTCAGTGGATTAAGCTGCTGGTGCAGTTCTGGATTTGGTTCAGGAGATCAGGGGTTCAAACCCCACTCAAGTTAACACAGACATTCAATTAGATGAGATATGATGATGCTACGGCAAGGGGGAGCCAGGACGGTAGGTGGGAGGGGGCTTCACCACTCCCCCACACATAGAGGGTCGTTTATTGTAGAGGTTAGTTTGGGATTGAGCAGCGAAACTGGTTGGATGAAGGAAGCTGCTCTCCCAGTTAGAGGGAATAGGCACTTAGAGAGGTGAGGGGGAGGTGGGTAGCATAGGATGACAGGGTTAGGCTCTCGTAGGACGGTGAAGCCCCCCACCTGCTTGCGGTCCTGGATTTCACCTTGATGTGAGGCATCTGATGTGAGATCTCATGGGCCAGGCAGAACTTTTTGCAAGTTGCCATAAGCTCATAGCTTTCGCCATGGTGGGACCACAGTGGTAGAAAGCTATGAGCTTTATGGCAACTTGCAAAAAGTTCTGCCTGGCCCATTAGATCTCAGCATCTGATGCCTCACATCAAGGTGAGATCCAGGACCAGAAGTAAGTGGGGGGCTTCACCATCCTACGAGAGCCTAACCCTGTCATCCTATGCTACCCACCTCCCCCCCATCTCTCTAAGTGCCTATTCCCCCTAACAGGGAGAGCAGCTTCCTTCATCCAACCAGTTTCACTGCTCAATCCCAAACTAACCTCTACAATAAACAACCCTCTATGTGTGGGGGAGTGGTGAAGCCCCCCTCCGACCTACCGTCCTGGCTCCCCCTTGCCGTAGCATCATCATATCTCATCTAATTGAATGTCTGTGTTAACTTGAGTGGGGTTTGAACCCCTGATCTTCTGCACCAAATCCAGAACTGCACCGGCAGCTTAACCCACTGAGCTATCCAGTGATGGTGGAGGACGTCAAGGAGAGGACAGATGATCACAACTGAAGGGAGCTGAACTACCAGCAGAGAACAGAGCAGATGTTCAAGACACCTGCAGATACCTCAGAAGCATAAAATTCCCACCACTGGAAGTGATGACAGGTAAGACTTGAACCAGCGGGCACCGACATTTCAGTAGAGCCTTATGGCCATGAAGGATCCCACCAGTCCACCCAGTCCCCTTCATCCTGTGGTGGTGTCTGTTAGCGCATTTAAGCTTTCATTTCTGTTTTTCATGAGACATAAAGAACTGATCCAAGCATCAGTTATCTCATTGGTTTCCATAAACATCAGCCAGTTCACATCAGTGTCTAATATTCTACAGCTGGACCATCAGTCTTCTTGGAGGACTTGAACCCAGCGACTCTGACACCTGTAACAGCTCTTTAACATCCTGAGCTACCCAGGTGTGCTGCTGGCTGAGAACTTTTCAGTCTTTATTCAGATCAGAGACTGAAAAGCTGAGGAACAACTTTGATCAGCTGGATATACGATGGATTCCTGGAACAAATGGAAGATCATATGCCTGGCTTCTCTGTACTTTGAGGATACAGATGTATGCATATTTGGATTTTTGATAACATTTTGCTATTTGGAGTTGTTGGTCACCTGGTGTATCCACAAATTCAGAAAACATCAGCTGCTATTCTGGTCATGGTGAAACTACCTGTTTCCCGTTCACTGGAGTGAGTCGAGCTGTGAACACTGACTGAGCTAAACCCCAAACTGGATCAAGTCTTGAACAGAATCGCTGTGGTTCTTGAACTCACGGAGCCAGGATGGAGAAGAACTTGGAGAAGTTGGAAACTCGGCTCGGCGAGAATTGACCCGAATTCAGCTGTTTGGAAATTCGCCAGTTGAAATAAAACCAGAGAGACTCTAAAGGCAGACAGTCGGTCTGACCCAAAACAGTTGCTGTTATCTGAATGGGCCTCCCTGTGCCGGCCTTGGAGGGCCGGTTATCTCAGGTTCTCCTGAATGTTATTCCAGCTGATGCTCCGCCCCCACTACCCCTTTCTGTCATCAACATTTACACTCAGATATTTTTCTGCTGCACTTCACAGCTGAGTTTCTGCTCCCAGATCTGCTGCTGCTACAAACGTCCTGGACTTTAGCTTTTCTGTGAAACGTCGTGAATATTATGTCGACCTGACAGCATCTCCTCCAGGTGATTCCTGCACACCTGAGTTGAACAGATCACTGCTGAACCCAGTAGACCAGGAATCATCTGGAGGGAAGTTCAGAGCTGTTTCACAGAAGTCCAGGAGCTACAATCAGTCTTCTTCTGTGGAACTGATCTGAAACTGAACCTGTTCGACCATCCTGCACGAACAAAAGAAGGAAATAAGATCCTGTCCCATCAGTTTAAGACATCCGCACACCTCCAGCAGTTTTTATTGATGATGATGCAGCGTTTGGCTCCGTGAGGACATGAACATGAAGATGAGGAACAAACAACACATTTATGGCTGAATCCTCCACAGATGTCTGGACGTACATGTTTATTTTCTGTCCCATCATCCTCGTTATTAAAGCTGGAGAAGACAAAGACCGGTTTACAAAAAATAAATATCCCTTTGTTATTGTTAAAAACACAGTTTGAAAAGATCCTCTGGTTGTAAAATAAAGAGAAAGAAGCTGAAAAACAGACATTTGACATTAAAAACCTCTCGTGTGGCTAAATATGAGACAATAACCAGGAGAACGTTTCGTTCAGGATCTACGTTCATGCTCCGACGGTGGCGAGACGCCGCGGCGTCGCTGACGTCGTTCCTCAGGTTCTTCAGCAGGAACCGAGAAACTTCTCTCCTCCCTCACTGATCAGTGTGATTGATCACTCACACGCACAAGTCCTGGTGCTCTCACACACACAGAGACGTTCGCTGAGACGGAAAGAAGTCGGAGGACTGAAAAACGAGCCGGTTTAAGGAGAGCTGGAAACAGTTTTTAACGTTGTTGCATCACTGACTTTTTAAAAAAGATGTTGAGATTCACTAAACCTGATCTAAAGTTAAAGATCTGCAGTTTAAATGTGCTGATCTTTGTCTCCAACTCTGGACTGGACACAGCTGGACACAGCTGGACACAACTGGACACAGCAACACCTCGCTGAAGGAAATCAAGATTTGGATAAGAAGTCATTAATTAGGAAATAAAAGTATAGATGTCTAGATTTACAAGCAGAATTACTGGTTGGTGAACCGGCGGACGATGACGGACCTTCGGTTCAGTGATGTGATGGACGTGGAAGTCAAAGGTCAGAGGTCAGATCATACTTTCATGGCTCTTGTTTTTTTGTACTCGCTCCAACGCTGCTAAATTAAACCACGACGTCATTGATTCTCACGCAGCGTATAGAGTTCGGCAGGAAGTCACGTTCTGAGTCGCTGCCTGAGGTCACGCGGAGGTCGGAGCAAACCGGGCCGCGGCGCTTTCCGCTGGACTCTTCGGCCGAGCTCGGTCCAGAACGTCAAAGCCAACGGGGCCAAATTGGGGGCAGATGTTTGCGTAAATATGACAGAATATCAGTTTTCAAACGCCTCGTGTCTCCAGTTTGGTGATTTGGGTCATCGCTGAGGTCTAACGGGTCAGTTTCTCCTCCCGTTTGTGCTTTTTCTTCACTGTGACCTTCTCGGCTCAGTAAATCTAACCCTTTAGTTTACGGCCTGATGAAAAACACTTATGATCAACCAGAGACAACAGAAGTTAAAAAGAGAAGAGCAGCTCATCCATCTACAGGTTTACCTGTAAACCTTTATGCAGCTCTGTCTGGACGAAAGAGACGCTGTCGTTAAAGTTTATAAACTTGTGAACTAAAATCAGGCACCAAACTGAGTAAAACATGAACATTTGAGCCGCTGCTTCCCGACGACGTCCCAACTGAAAACCTGCGTTTATTCAGAAACCTTTTGACGCCCAGTAAGGCTGCCGGAGTTATTGGACCAGAACCTGAGCTTAAACCTGGGTTCAACGCGTGGGATAATCCTGCGTAGCACCAAACATGAGGGCTAAACCAACAGAAACTAATAACTCATTCAACACAATCGTATTTACAAAGCACCACAGACGGCGTGAAGCCAGGTCCAGGCGTTGAGGACTTGTCCCCCCCGTCCGTCCACCTGCGTTTATCTCTTCGAGTAGCTGACGTAGCTGTTCTCGATGCAGAGCACCACGTAGGAGCTGGCGCAGCTGCTGGAGGTCTGCTGCGTCAGGCCGCCGCTCCGCAGCGACGCCGCCACGCCGGTCACCGCCTGGTCGCCGACGCGCCACGCCTCGCAGAAGCCGTCGTCGTGCCGCTGGCCGCCGTTGGACGACCCGTGCCAGATCATCTTCTCCGGCCTCAGAGACGAAGGAGAGACGTTTTCAAAGTTAAAGTCAAAGTTAGAACCCGCTCTGGTATCATTTCTTTCTGTGAGTAAAAACATTAAGATGATCTCATCGTAGTGGATCTGGATCCACCACCGAGTGAGTTCCCCTTTTTGGTTTTGATTGAATCCATAACACAGAGAAGAATAAATGCAGATGTTGCCTCATATGATATTTACTCCAATAAACCTACAGGATTAAAAGAGGGAGGAACTTCTACACAGGACGGATGGTTTCTGTCTCACCAGGTGTCGTCTCTGAGGACGTCCTTCCCATTGAAGGAGTAGATGGAGACGTCCTTCATCCTGCCGTCATTGAAGATGGCGTTCCAGTTGTCAAACAGAACCTCGTCCTGAAAACGATCAGACAGGTTGAGACGACAGTCAGACCTGCGACCAGACGCACCACAACTGGTTTCTGCCCAGTGTTCCCACCCTCAGGTTGACGATCGGCACGCGGTCCCTGTCGGCGCTGCGGACGATGCTGTGGAGATCCTGCAGTCTGGAGGACAGGAAGGCCCGGAAGGTTCCCTTCAGGCCGAGGGCCTGGGCCTGGGTGAAGCACATGAAGTCGGCGCCGCGGATGCCCCGCATGGCGCCGGTCTGAGGGCTGTTCAGCGCGATCAGGTGGAGCTGTGGGGGAAACAGAAGGTGGTGCTCAACAGCAGCAGGAGGTCCAGACGGGAGGCAACGCTTCAAACGGCTTCACTTACCGCCGGCCCGGAGGTGTGCTGGTGGACTGGAGACTGAGGGACCCGAGCTGGAGGTCTCTGCTGAGGGGTGACCGGGAAAGAGTAGCGACTGTCTGGCTGGTTCAGCCGGTCCGAGTAACTTGGAAACCTGGGATCAGTCGGCACGGGGTACCGCGGATCCGGCTGGTATCTCCTGTCGGGATAGTACCGCGGATCGGAGTAGGGGGTCTGACGCGAGTCTGGCTGTGGCGGAGGCTGGGCTGGAGTTCTCCGCCGTCCGCCGGGAGTCGGTGCTGTGGGGCTGATCCGGGTAGAAAGGGATGACGGGCGGCGGCGCCACAGCTGCTACGTTGTTCTCCTGAAACATGTTTATGGAGTCAAGACAGAGTCATACAAGCTGACTGGATACTGAGAACCACAACCCAGAATCTGAGAACCACAACCCAGAATCTGAGAACCACAATCCAGAATCTGAGAACCACAATCCAGAATCTGAGAATTAAAATCCAGAATCTGAGAACCAAAATCCAGAATCTGAGAACCAAAATCCAGAATCTGAGAATCAAAATCCAGAATTTGAGAACCAAAATCCAGAATCTGAGAATTAAAATCCAGAATCTGGGAATTAAAATCCAGAATCTGAGAACCACAATCCAGAATCTGAGAATTAAAATCCAGAACCTGAGAACCAAAATCCAGAATCTGAGAACCAAAATCCAGAATCTGAGAATCAAAATCCAGAATTTGAGAACCAAAATCCAGAATCTGAGAATTAAAATCCAGAATCTGGGAATTAAAATCCAGAATCTGAGAACCACAATCCAGAATCTGAGGATCACAATCCAGAATCTGAGAATCAAAATCCAGAATCTGAGAATCAAAATCCAGAATCTGAGAACCACAATCCAGAATCTGAGAATTAAAATCCAGAACCTGGGAATCAAAATCCAGAATCTGAGAATCAAAATCCAGAATCTGAGAGTCAAAATCCAAAATCTGAGAATTAAAATCCAGAATCTGAGAGTCAAAATCCAGAATCTGAGAATTACAATCCAGAACCTGGGAATCAAAATCCAGAATCTGAGAATCAAAATCCAGAATCTGAGAACCACAATCCAGAATCTGAGAATTAAAATCCAGAACCTGGGAATCAAAATCCAGAATCTGAGAATCAAAATCCAGAATCTGAGAGTCAAAATCCAGAATCTGAGAATTAAAATCCAGAATCTGAGAGTCAAAATCCAGAATCTGAGAGTCAAAATCCAGAATCTGGGAATTAAAATCCAAAATCTGAGAACCACAATCCAGAATCTGAGAATTAAAATCCAGAATCTGAGAGTCAAAATCCAGAATCTGAAAATTAAAATCTAGAATCTGAAAAATTAATTAAAATGCAGCTAATTGAGCATTAAAGGGAATATTTCCCAGTTGAAGTCATTTTGGTTCACCAATAAACACCTCACTGTCCACCCCACAGGTGTTCACTGGCTGAAGTGAGGGCTTGGACCTCCAGAAATCCAGTATCAGTTCCTTGGTCTCTGATTTGTTTAGTATGAGGCCGTTACTTTGACTCTAGTCCCTGAAGGCTTTTATCAGATCCCTGTATTCATAGTCATAGGTCATAGGTCACTTGCATGCAGGCGCTGTATCAGCCTGTGATAGAAAACAGTTGGAAACACGAGCGGATCGAAAAGTCGTACCAGCCTGCGCCATGTTGGCCAGGATAAAATAATATGGCTGTATCTCTGAAGATATTTTTTGCGTGTTTTGCTATTTGTTGCCGGTTAACTCTAAGTTGACAGAAACCAACTGAAGGAGAACCTACTAAAGGGAGCGTCACAGTGCTGTTGGCCAATCAGAGACTGCTGTTAGTTTGAACACAACTGTGAATGACGCTGTTTTGACACGCGGTTGTTTCTCGTCAGATCACAAGTGAATCATCAGAGACTGAAGAAGAAGAAGCTCCACTCACGTCCACGCTTGGTAAAGGAATGTATCCTCCGAGCTGAAAGACAAAAGGAAACGGCGTCAGCACAAAGAAGATCATCCACGACGCGTTTACAGTCCAGACCAAAGTTTCACCTGGACTTGACGAACTCCGTCTCGGACTCGCAGGTAGAGGTCCGTCTGTTCGATGACGTACACCAGAGAGCCCTCAGGCTGTCTCCTAGCTGTGGCCGTCATGGTGTCATACGACCTCAGCACCGTCACCTACCAACACAAGAGCGCTTCGTCAGGTGCTTCAGAAACTTCAGGAACTGCTGGTTACAGTCCGTTTTTCCTCCCAGGAGGACCACACTAGTAACCAGTAACAGGTTTACTCACTCCTGAAGAGAGTCCAGGTTGTCCTGGCGCTCCAGGGGGTCCCGGTGGTCCATACTGATAGCTGCCATTCAAACACAACGAGAAGCTTCAATGATACTAAATCCAGATTTTGTATAACTGGGTTAGGGTTAGGGGAGGTGGAGGGTTAAACTGTGCCAACATTCACATACAGTCGATCTGAATCTACGCTCCCTCAGGATGATGTTTCCTGTCTCCTCTTTTCTTAAAACTAGGGCTGGGCAACGATTAAAATGTTTAATCGCGATTAATCACATTATTTCCCTGATTAATCACAATTAGTTGCATTGTATACACAAAATAAAATAATTAATTTAAAAGTAGTGTAAAATTCACTTTTATTTAAATGTTTTGCTGCCATATGAACTAAAGTGCCATAATATTTGTTGTTCAAACACTTTTAACATCAGCACTTGTCAGTAACACATATTTAGTGTAATTCTCATCTTAAAAAATGTCAAATAAAATAAAGCTTATTGCCACTGCCAAGGCATTAATGTCATCCTGTTTTTATAAAAAAAAAATGTAAAAGTCTACAAACAAAATGCAACAAAATGATTGTGTCTCAGCACAATCAGAACATTAAAACAGGTAATTTCTGAGGTAACAGCAGAAACTTTTAACGGGGAGTTCAACTTGTCAGTTTTTACAAATAACCTTGTTTCTGTTGAAGTCCTCCGTCTGGGAGAACTTTAAAATGAAAATGTCCATGTTAAAGTTCAGTAACTTTATCAATCCGTGTATCATTTATTCTTTCAATTTTCAATTCTCAGTCAAAAATTTTAAAAATTAAAAAGTGACATTTTATTCCGTCTCTCAGTTTTTAATCTAACACAAAAAAGCCCGAAGAAAAAAAAAATGGTGTTTTTTTATATTTTAAATTTTAGACTTGGATCAAAAATACAAAATTAAAAAACGGGCCACAGAACTGAATTAGTTTTATAATGGAGGACTGGACTTTCTGTTGTCATTACACATCTGTGCCACTAGATGGAGCCGCACTGCAGTAACCAGCTAGAGAACAGCAGGACAGTGAACACATGGAGCAGATCTGATGGAACATGGAGGAATGACGCAAAAGTTTTGTTGCAGTCCATTTTTTTTTTTTTTCAGACAGAATTGTTAATATTGCTACCTGAGTTGCTACCTGAACTGTAAAGTTCACAGATTTTTACCGTTCTCCATGTCTGTTTTAGCTTTTCCTTATATTTACTGTTTTCCGGTTCTGCAGCAGCCAGTAACAGACTTTTTCAAAACAAAAGCATGTGAGCAACATGCGTTAACGCGCGATAAAATAAATGTCGGCGTTAATAAATTAATGCGTTAACGCAATAATAACGTGTTAACTTGCCCAGCCTTAGTTAAAACACATTCATGTCATTGTCTGTTAGAGATTTAGTTAACCATTTGTGTTACAGTAACCCGCCCCTCTGGACCAGCGTCTCACTCTGTGTGCCTCTGGACGGCTCTGATGACCCCGGAGGTCCCGGTGGCCCCGGTGGTCCCGGTCGGCCATCGTAACCTCTTCCCGGTGATCCCGGCGGCCCCTGAGGGCCCGGTGGGCCAATGATGGAGTCTCCTTTGGGGCCCTGATGAGAGGAAGGTGGAGAGCGTCTTAAAGAAGCCACTTGGGCCCAGATTAAACGCTGCAGCAAGGACGGCGTCGGTTCTCACAGTCTTACCTGAGGTCCGGGCGCTCCCGGAGCACCGACCCCGCTCCCTCCGTAGCGGGGGTCGTAGTAACCGCCGCCCGGCTCGCCCTTCTCTCCTTTCAGGCCCGTCTCACCTTTCAGCTCGTTCTGGGCGGACACGAGAGGAGAACCACAGAAGACGCTCAAAGAACTTCAGAAAAACATGCAGCTGAAAACGTGACAGGAGCAGCTGGGGTGGGAGGTGGGTTACCTTCAGGGTGTAAAAGTCAAACCTGGACCCCAAACCTGCACCAGAAACAGGTGTTAAAAGATGTTAGCATCCTGGATATTTACAGGTCTGGGTATATTTGCTGTTTCATTTGATCTGACCCACCTGGGATCTCCAGCACACCTGGTGGTCCTTGATCACCTTTCTCTCCTTTGGCTGTGGTCAAAACAAGTAAGCGACACGTTAAGGATGAGCTTTTGTGTCCTCTGGACACAAACAGTTGCATGAATGCTTTCTTTTTTTTTTTTTCAGTGTGGACAACTCACCGGCGTAATACCGCGAATAATCATCAAATCCCTGAAAGAAAAAAAAAAAGGACAGTTCAGGATGTTTGACACCGTTGCTCAGATGCATGTCTCACCGGAGACGCAGCGATGCGTCCTTCACACCTGTCGCTGGGGGCGGTGCCTGTGTGGGTGTGAATGTGGGCGTGTCACGGGGGGCTTAACGACTGACTAATTAATGAATATCACCTGCGTCTCCCTGTGAATCTTTTGTCTGGTTCAGAGAGAAGAGGTGATATTTCTGCTGAGCCCTAAAACAAAGCAGATCTCATCTCTTTACTCACTCTGGCTTGGTCGACGGATCGAGAAGGTCCAGGAGGTCCGGGGGGCCCTGGAGGACCCGGGGGACCCTGAGACACAACAGACATTTATCAGTCACTGTGGGACATTAAAAAAAAAAAAAAAGAAAAAAGCCCAAATCACTCACAGGGTAACCGTATCCGGATCCGGTGCCTGAATCTCCCTTCTCTCCTCTGACTCCGTTCAGTCCTGGTCGACCCTGAAACAAAATGCAGCTTTGAGAACCACATCTGGAATAAAATTTAAAAAAAAAAGGGGCAACCTTCAACTCGACGTAGAAATGACACCAATAACGAAATCAAAGCTGACATTCAGAACTTTCTCGTGCCCACGGTGATTGTTGCTGTTGTCAGAAACGTTTGGCGGTCGACGGGCGCTCCACGTCCTGAGGTCTCTTTGTTTCAGAAAGGACATCCAACCAACTCTGACTTAAACAAACTCAGAGTCGACAAACCTGAGTTCAGTTTGTGGATTCAGATCCGGCGTTTAGATTCGGTCCCGTCGACTCAAGAGTTACTGCAGCTCCACAAAGACACGATCAGTGGAGCTTCGTGATTCAGAGACACCTGGTGGTGAGAAGGTGAACGGGCCTGTCGCTGCTCAGACGGCTCCAAGACGAGCGCTATGAGACGTATGAGCCGGCGTTTACCTCCACCTGTGTGTGTAGGTGTGTTCAGGGTGGCGGCTGGCGTGGTGGCCGGTGATCTAGTCCTCTGACCATCTCACCTCAGTGCTGCTACCTGCATCTGTTTATGTTTATATGGTCATTTCATTCAGTCATTTTGGCCTTCACCAGGAAGGTCCCCCCATTATGATCCAGGTCCTGATCAAGGTTTTCTTCTCTTAAAGTGGAGTTTTTTCTTGCCACTGTTTGAATTAAAGGCTTTTTTTCTCCCTCTGTGGGAGTTTTTTTTTTGTGCCATTATCCTTGTTTAGGATTTAATATTATAATTTTAGTTAATGATATTTCCTCGGGGGTCATGATCTGGGTCTCTGTAAAGCGCCTGGAGACAAATGACATCATAACAGATGCTATAAAAATAAAATAAAATTGAATTGAATAAAACTCAACCAGTGTCAACCTGGTAAGGAGCAGACAGAGGAAACTGGACCTGCTCTCCAGTCAGTTACAGTTTTATCACAACCTTCCTGGACTTCAGACGTCTTTAGATTAGATTTAAACTGGTAATTCAACAATTTCCCACTTACTGGTCTGCCGGGGAAACCGATCTCTCCCTTCAGGCCTGGAGGACCTTGTGGACCCTGGAGAGACGTAAACGTGATATCAGTCTGATGCAGTTATCATGACCCAGGACTCTGAAGTGGTTGAAATGGTACATACTGGAGGTCCGAGTGGGCCGGGACTGCCCCTCTCACCCTGCAAGGCAGAACAGGGACATTTAAGGCCGTTAAACATTTATCTGGAGTAAATCTACATGGAGCTCAGATTATAAAGAGGTGAACGTACCGTCTGTCCCGCCAAACCTCCGAGGTATATAGCTCTGCCATCAGAGTCCCTGATGATGCCGGGCTCTCCTTTCTGTCCCTGAACCAAAAACGAAGCATCGTTAAAACGACAGAGACACGTCTGGAGTCGAGTCATTTATTCAGATTATCATTTAAATCTGCTGCAGGTTTGTCTTCACATACGGAAGAATCAGACTGATAAAAAAAAAAGAAGAAATTAAAAAACAAAAATCGCTTCTAAAAACATGTGAAACCAACATAAAAGACTAAATATTTTCATTTATTTTACATGAATTTGTTTTAATTCACATATACTTCTGTGTTTTTTTAAGGTTCCAGCGGTTTTTATTATCTAACACAAAACGGGAAAAATGCTGAAGTCGCGTCCAATTCAGAAACAGACAAAGATATTAGACAAAGAAGAAGTAAACAACCAAACTGCCAAAAAAAAAAAAGGATTACAAACAGAAAATTACATTTAAACAGAAATAAATGCATGTGGCTTGTTTATAAATGTGAAAATAAATATTTAACAACACTGTAATATCTTTTGTTTAAAACACACTGTAAAAAAGGTCACTTAAAAAATAAGTTAAAAAAAACTTAATACAAGATATTTTTGCTTGTAATAAGCAAAAAAATCTGCCAATGGAACAAGTGAAAATTCGCTTAATAAGATTTCATGAAATAAGACATTATTAGCCTAACAAGATCTTGAAATTAGCTTAAAAATCTTATGACATGTCAAGTCAAGTCAAAAAAACTTGTTTCATCTGAGATATGACTCAAAACAAGATGTTATCAAGACTATTTCACTTAACAAGATATTCATGATGCAATGTCTTGAAACAAGCTCCTATATCTCACTGAAATGTTACTCTTTAGGTGATTTTGTCTTATATTAAGTGTGATGAGATATTTTGACTAGAAATTAGAAAAATACACTTGGTAAGATTTTGAGTTTTTGCAGTGCATTTTCACATTTACATGATGGAACCGAGTTCCAGCCTCGGTCCAGGACGCAGACTTCCTCTACATTTGAGGTTCAGCTTCCTTTTTATTTAAAGCTTTTAACTCTAAATTAACAGTAAACCCAGTTGGAAAAGTCTGCGATGATAATGGACACTTGGCAGACCGACGGACGTGTTTCAGTCCGTCCTCGGTTTCGACTCCTCTGCTGCTCCTTTAAAATGTGGAGTTCAGAAATAAACGAGCACCAACCTTGTCTGCATATCCTGGTGCACCACTGTCCCCTTTGTCCCCTTTTGGACCTGCTGGACCCTAAATGAAAAGAGATAATGAGCTCGCATCCTCGAATTCACAGTTCCTCAAACTGAAGTGCGCGATGCTTCACGGGACTAACGTACCGGGAATCCGGGTCGACCCGGAGAACCAGAACCTCCCTGTAGAAGAGGTGAAAGAGCATTAAAGACCACACACTCTTTTGTACAAGCGGTTTTAGTTCAGTGACATGGATGGTGAGGTCAGTTAGAGGACCAGAGGAGGGGGCGTCCACTCACCTGCCCCTCTTCGCTCCAAAAAACGTCGTTAAACTACAGCAAGACAAAGTTAGGTCCGTTAGTAACGAGCAGTGAGGCGGGCGGTGACCGTTAGTGAACACCAGTGGGAAGCAGTTAAAGGTGACGTGACGGTTAATTTCACTTCACACGCAAGTGCAGATGCTCATCTGAACGCTTGTATTTTCAGCAGAGACTCACATCTCTAGTTGATGAGTAGGAGATCTGTCCTGGAGGTCCGGGGGGCCCCGGAGGTCCGGGTGGTCCGCCATCCCGTCCCGGGAGACCCTGCGTTACAGACAGACAAAAAGTGAGATTACAAAAAAAAAAAAAACAAGTGGATCAAGGAGGGGCTCCTGTGTGTGCAGTGAAGGTGTTTAGGTGAAAGATCTTCACAAGAAGATTTGCTTGTTAAGGATAGATTGATGGCAATATTTTACTTTATTTTATCCATCTTCGTAACTGACACAATGGCAAATCGTATGTTCTATATCAGTGGTCCACAAACTGTGGTACGCGTACCACTGGTAGTACGCGAGCGCTCTCTGGTGGTACGCGGGGGAATGTCAGGACTTTCCACATTTTCACTTTTTTTTTTTTTTATTAAATCAGAAACATACAATGCATTATAAATACGTTTCAAATGAAAGTCAGGTAACAATAAATAACTACATTAAAGAATAAACATCTCTCCTGTGAATTTAATGCTAATTGAGAAGGCATATATGGCTATATTTTAAAATTGGTCATCATGGTGGTACTCAGAGAGCAGAACAGTTTCTCAGGTGGTACGCAGGATTAAAACTTTGAGATCCACTGTTCTATGTCCTTGTTGGAAAACAATAAAAATATTTGTTCAAAAAAAAAAAAAAAACAAGCAAACATGTCGAATGTCTGGGTCAAACTGCTGATACAGAAGGTTTCTGGTCGTGCACACATGAATTTAAAGAAGCCATTATCTAAGACACTGGGAAGAAGTACGCTCAGTGACGTGCACCTGAAACCTTATATATTTTCATGCATTTAACTGATAATTCTATCAATAAAAATATATCAGTGTAAAAGAAACGTGGTCCTGATGCAGAACCTTGCGGGACGCCTTCTTCTCTGATTTACTCCTTGGAGAAGCAACATACTACTTGGGGGACAAAAAGGGAACAAAAAAAGCGGAGAGGGTCGTGAAGGACAACCCTCCATTCCCGTAACCAAGGCGACATCAGAGAATTTTCCGGTCACGTCCGGCGTGCAAGAAACCTTCATGGGGATGCCAGAGAAAACGGCTGAAACGTTTATCCGCATGCGTCTTTCTTTAGGGGCTCTAAATTCCTGAGCAGAGTTGAATCGGGGAAATGTTGCGTCAGAGAGCAGGAACCATCCTCCATCCCAGTCACCATGGCAACATGACTGACAGTAACTCGCCTGATTGGCTCAGGAAGGTCAACCAATGACAGCAGTGGGAGTGTTACATGTGAAGAAGAATAAAAAAAACAGAAATAAAACCTTCCTCACCATCTCTCCTTTCTCTCCACTGTCTCCTTTTTGACCCTTAAAAAAACAAAAAAGATGAACACAAGACGTCATTAACGGTAACGGGATCGATGCTACGAGACAATACGACACATGAGGACAAGATGCTGCTTCATCTGGCTCAGTACCGGCTGGCCAGGGTATCCGTCCAGGCCCGGGATCCCAGAAGGGCCCCGTGGCCCCTCGGCTCCTTTGTTTCCATGGTCACCCGGCAGACCTGGTTTACCCTGAAACACCAGAATTAAATACTCATCAGTTTCATAATCGTTACCAGGTAATTCACAGCAAGTTTGAAGTTCTTTAGATATTTCTTTATGTAGGACGAGAAAAACAAAAATCACTTAATCGAAAGACAACAAAATGACTTCAGCTGATATTTTAACTGTTATTATAGTTTACAGCTTTAAATGTGAGCAGAGGCACAGAAATTCTTCGTCGTACTTACAGGCAGACCCGCGATACCAGGAGGACCCTGGAGGACACGAGAGACAGCGTGAGACACAGCAGTTAGACAGCGTTCAGACTACATGACTTTAGACCCTGTCTGCTAGCCGCAGAGCTAACCGATGAGTTGGCGGCAGAGCGGCAGGTCGGCACCGGGAGGATAAACGCTTTATCATGATGTGATTAGAGATGGACAAACAATACCGGAGCTCTCGTCTGTTTAAGTGTCGGAGTTCGTATTAAAGCGTTGCCAAGTTTCAAAACGCCGATGTTCACAAGCACAGTGACCGACACTTCTGTCAGAACGCATCAAGCTATGGTGTCGGTTCAGCGCCAATCAGAGAGCCAAAGCTCTGAATCGGAGGAGGAAAATTAGGAATCTAAAGCTGCATCTCCGTTGCTTTTTTCTGTTCTCGCTAAAATCGTTTCTGCCCTCCCACAGTCTCTCTCTCTTCCTTTTTTTCACCCATTCTTTATTCAGTTGCCATGTTCCTTTCATCTGACCCTTTACAGGAAGTCTCTTCAGAGGCCGGCCGGCGACCGAGTTACTGCCAGATCTTAATGTGAACAGCCAACGAGCTAACGAACAGGAAACTGGAAATCTCCAAAGACCCAGCAGTCTGAAACTAAACACAGCGACGACGTCTTCCGGCGTGCTTACCTGCGGTCCAGGTGGACCTCTGACTCCAGGCAGGCCGCTTGTCACCTCGTATCCATCCTGGTCCCTCTGCATGAAGAAGACGTGAATAAAAAAAAAATGTAAATACAAGAAGCGTTCTTTAGAAACGAACACAACACGTCATCGGACACAAACTGGAGACACTGGAGACACTATCTATCTATCTATCTATCTATCTATCTATCTATCTATCTATCTATCTATCTATCTATCTATCTATCTATCTATCTGTCCATCCATCCATGTGGACTTCAAGTCCACATTTGTGGATAATATGTCTTCAGATTTTATCCTGGTGCCACATCACCAACAGAAAACTATACTCACAACACCGTACGGTGGTCCTGGAGGTCCGGGTGGGCCCGGAGGCCCGACTGGTCCCATTGGACCTGGAAGTCCTGCCAGACCTGTCTGCCCTGGCACACCCCCCTGTCCTGGATCACCATGGGCGCCCTTAGGTACGAGAAAAATATTCATACATGTATGTTTTACACCTATCTTAGACAATTAACATGTTAGTAGGTTATGAACCTTCAGTGCAAACAACAAGGAACCTGAGGGAGCAAGAAAACTAAACGAGGAACACAAAGTGCTGAAAAAATACAAGCTGGTAGCGTTAGGGAGGATCTTAGATCTTAGCAGAGATAACAAAGATGCCACTCTGACAAATGAAAGCAAAGAAGTTGAGCGTTTCGTCAAGCCAGGAGGAGATGAAGCTTCGGCAGGAACATTGTTTGTGTCATGATTGAAAAACGGTGAAACCCCGGCGAGAGTCTAGAAAGCCACCAGAGCAGAGACCCCTCCCAGTACCTTGCAGGCTGCAGAGCATGGAGCAAAGTAAGAGAACAGGTTGTCGAAAAAGTTGTTGTCTTCAGCGGCTCGCTAGAGGAGAGCAAGAAAGAACCCATCGAGAAGCGCCCGTCACAAATGCACTCAACTGTACCAGCTCTGCCAGAACATCTTCAACGAAAAACATCTACGTCATGAAACAAAAGGAGCTTTTTACTTCCCAGCAGGAGGACGGACTTCACCCACCTTTTCTCCAGCTGGTCCCGGGAGGCCAAGATCCCCGCTGTCACCCTGAAGGACGAAGAATTAAAAATGTTTTTAAGCAATACTGGAATTAAAATCTGAAACCTGAGTTTTTACAATCACTACTTTTACATTTAGCAGTTTCAACGCTGAGTGATTTCAGTCAGAAGCTCCTCCAGGTTCTGCAGCTGAATCCTTCAGTAATCACACCAAATGTAAGATTTTTACCTCAAGTTCTGAAAATTGTGAAAGGAAAGCATTTCTCTTCTCTTTTAATCGGGTCTCGGGTCCATTCAAAAGACGTGACTCCAGGTTCGGGTCTGAATTGGTACAGTTAGTCTCGGGTCCAGTCGGTGCTCTCTGACAGGCTGGGTCCACGTTTACTCCAGAGAGGTAAAGATATTGGCGGGGGCAGCCAATGTCAGGACTCGGGGCAGTTTAATTAATTATTCATTAACGTGGTGTGTTTGTCATGAAACAACCGTGTTGCTGTAGCGTGTTATTAGCGTGTTATTAGCGGTTTGCCCGGCAGCTGTAAAGCACGACAGATCGCCAACATGAGAACGTTGGATGAGAGAACATATTCACGACACGTCCTGACCGGTGTAGGCTATTAGCGTTAGCAGTTGCTACCAATAGCATCTGAATCCACAAAGAAAATAACAACGTGGATTTATTGTTGTTTACATCACGTAGCCTATGTAGCAACTGAACCGGTAGAAGAAGACAACTTTAGGTAAGAAAATCAAGTTTTATTCAACGCTAGACAACTTTAACATGAGCAACTATGGGCTGGATTGTCTCGGTTCTATTCGGGTAACTCGGTTCGGTTCGTGGTCGGAAACTAAAGACTCGGGTCGGGTCGGTTTCGGGTCAAATTTTCACGGGTCCATTCGGGTTCGGGTCCATGAAAGTGGACCCGTGAAGACCTCTAGTTTAGAGCTTA
The DNA here is from genome assembly GCA_018398805.1 of Hirundichthys speculiger. Classification (NCBI taxonomy): domain Eukaryota; kingdom Metazoa; phylum Chordata; class Actinopteri; order Beloniformes; family Exocoetidae; genus Hirundichthys; species Hirundichthys speculiger. The sequence continues at coordinate 370,074 of JAGFBZ010000781.1, read as the reverse complement.
AAAAAAAAAAAAAAGATGAGCATTTAAGCTCTGCAGCATGAAAGACAAACAGAAGAGGCCCAAATGCAGAACCTTGAGGTACACCATTCTGATTCACAGCAATGATAACGTGGCTCAAAGTTAAATTTTGTTCAGAACCTTTTCTCCTCTGGGTCCAGATGGACCAGGTGCACCGCGAGGACCTGGGGGGCCCTGAAACAGCAGAGGTAAAAAGGAAATAAATAAAGAGACGCTGATTACTTCTTGCCTTCAAATGAAAGAATATTCTCTTTGGTGAAAATGATACTTTTTGGTGACTTTTACTTAAAAAATGGTTTTCAGGACAAAATCACAAATTCCAATGACAAATGAGCATTTCTGTTCCACTAAAGTCACCAAAAGTTATCACTTTAATCACTATAAAAACCACTTGATTCATCACATGATGTCATCAGTCGGAGAAGATGCTCTACTCACGGGGAAACCAGGGGCACCGTCTAGTCCTGGAGGTCCAGGAGGTCCGAAGGCGACTGGACCATCAGGTCCCAGTGACACAGAAGTACCTGGGGGGCCAGGAGGCCCCGGAGGACCTGGGGGGCCACGCAGACCCTGTATAGTGAACCCAGAAATGATCATCCTGCTCAACAGATTCAACAGGTTGTCCGTGTCAGACCACATACCCGGAGTTTGTCCAAGTCTGGGAATCCTGAACCCTCCATGTCAACAAATGTCTGGAAAAGCACAAAAAAAGGCATTAAAAAGTTTTTCTTGACGGGTTAAGCGTTGAAACAAAAAGAAGAGGACATACTGCACGATCCCCAGTGCCAGGTCCTGGGGGTCCTGGGGGCCCTGGGGGCCCTCTGGGTCCAGGTGAGCCCTCTCCACGCTCCCCCTGAAGATAAACAGACACCACAAGTTGTCATAAGAAATAAAGTCTTTGGTTCAGACCTCAGTCGTTGTTCGGTGGGTAATTATGCTCAGAACCTTTTGGCCCTTGGCACCAGAGGTTCCTGGGCTTCCTGGAATCCCCTGTGGCCCCGAAGGTCCCTGAAAACCAGACCAAAATGAAATTCACAAAGATGAACGATCAATTAATCCCTTCATGAAAAATCCTGATGAAAAGAAAAACCCACAGTTTTCCCGTCCTCTCCTGGATCGCCCTGAAACACAGAGAACAATCAATGAACACTACATATCAGTTTATTGATCTTACTGATCCGTTACTGATCCGTCTCCACACTCACAGGCTCTCCCACGGCCCCTGAAGGTCCCGCAGGCCCTTCCGAACCCGGCAGCCCCGGGGGCCCGGAGGGTCCGGCCACCTGCTGCACGACAGAGCCGTCCCCGAGTCGCACCACCTCGGCTGCAGGTCCCGGAGGACCGGGGGGCCCGGCTGGCCCCTGAGCACCACGGTCGCCTTTCTTGCCAGGGTATCCGAAACCAGAGCTCCCCTGGTTACATTAAATTAAATTAAATTAAATTAAATTAAATTAAATTAAATTAAATTAAATTAAATTAAATCAAATTAAATTAAATTAAATTAAATTAAATAGGATATACAGTGATCCCTTATTTTTCACGGTTAATGGGGACCAGCGCGAATCCGCGAATAACTAAAACCGTGGAACTTAAAGCGCGAATTGGCGAGGGATCACTGTAATAAAATAAAATACAACAAAATGAAATAATAAGATAAAATAAAATATAAAGGGGGAAAGATTGGGAAAGTCAGAAACTAATTCAAATTCTAATTTGAATTAGTAATTCTAATTAAAAAAAAAAGGACAATTTCTCAGTTTCTAAATTGGTTTGATGTTTGTCCTGTTTTGGGTTCAGGCAGGTGTAGCTGAAGTGCTGCGCCACCAGGTGGCGCCACCAACATGCTCGGTTGGCACCATCTGATGGGACTGGAGTCCTGTTTGTGGTGGATTTGGCTCCACGACGTTTAATATGAAACACAACAGTGGATAATTAATTAAAACGGCGTTCATTTAAGGGGTTTTCTGTGTATACAGAAGGAAAGACACTGATGCATAATGTCAGAATGTATTTAGAAAAAAAAACTGTGTTTCAGCTGCACCATCAGGTAAAAATGACCCAAATTAAAGGATTAAAACCTCCAAATGTGCAGCAGGAACTGAACTCACCTTTTCTCCTTTTTCTCCCTAAAAGAAGAAAAACAGAAAAGAAAGACGGATGACTGCGACAGTCGTTTTTTTAACTGGATCAGTGATGCACACAGACACCAGCAGTAGCTCACCTTCTGTCCTCCCCCTCCTCCTCCGCCGCCCTGCGAGGAGACACCGTAGCCCGAGCTGCTACCCGAATCCCCCTTCGGCCCCGCGGGGCCCCGGTCGCCCTTTGAGCCTCTCTCTCCGCGGTCGCCCTTCTCACCTTTGCTACCGACGCCACCTGAGAAATAAAAGATAACTTTATCAACAGCTGTTGGGGCTGCAGGAGCACGTGCTGATGTGAAATACGTGTAAAGATGGAACATACGTGGTGATGATCAACATGTTTACCATCACCACAAAGAAAAGTGACCACAGATGTTTAGATTGAGCATTAATTAACGATGACAAAAGGTGTTGAGCAGAAGCAATTCAGATCTCAGTCCTGCAGAGGGCGCCGCTGCACAACCATACGCTCCAGCTCCTTCAGCCATTATGTACCTGCACATCTTAATGGTTTCATGTTCCCCTTTAATGCAAGATTAAACTAAATACGGCCACATTACAATGAAAGACAGGCAGAGGAACACGACAACCATCAAACTCTGCTGCACCTTTTAGAGCAAATGACATTAAAAATACCTGGAGGAACAACTAGAGGGACTTGAGGAGAAGAGCACAGCTCCGAAGCTGAGGGGAGACTTCCAGTTTTGACATTTGAATCTAACCTAGAGGTCCTACAGAGTGCAGTTCCTCCACTGACCACTAGGGTCTGGCACCAGGATGCTCACAGAACGAAACCATGTGAGAACCTCATATGAGAGGATGCCCAACACTAAATCTGCACTGCTGTCAGGCTGTCAGCATCCCTTCGTCCTCTGAGACCTCCTCCTGGGTGATCCATGCTGTCTGCAGATACACGATGTCTAAAACTCTGCTTCTCAGGTGGATCTTTGAAGGATGGGGCAGTATAACCTCTAACCATCCAGCAGGGGGAGCTCAAGCCTTTCCACATCTGTGAAAAGACAGTCCACACACGCTCAGGACCAGACAAGCTGGTTTCAGCTGCGACGCCGTCTATAGCAGCATGGTCCATCTCACGTCTTCTCGCAGTGAGACTGCAGCGTTGAGCATCCTGGCTGCCAGACACTTAAGAGTTGCAACTGGGTTTTTTATTTTTATTTTTTTACCTGTTTGCGTGACTCCGCTTCCTCGAGAGGATATCAGCGGGGGTTCTGGGACCGGACGGAGGGATGGTGGGGTGGTCTAAGGACAGATCACAAGACAAACAGGAACCGGAATATAAAAGTGTATTCACCTGGTATCACACCACAGGTAAGTTCATACAGAATAATTAAATTTATACAATATTCAACTAAATAAATGGCTCTCCAGTGTAACATTTCCTCTTCAGTATCAGACAGCCCGACTTCTTCAAATATCCTGGTGTCTCCAGACTGATCCATCCCAAATCATGATGCTGTCTCCACCGTGCTTCAGTGTCTTCAGGGTTCTGTGGCTGTAATTCAGTGTTTGGGGGTCGTCTAGACCCAAACAGAACCATCTAGCTTCCATCAGTCCATAGATGTTCCTCCATGTGTCTTCAGTCAGTGATCTTTGGCGAACTGGAACTTCTTCAGAACAAGTTTTCTTCATCAGTGGGACTTTGCGGTGGCTTCTGGCTGATATCTTGGCTGATATCTTGGCTCCACATAGACGTCTTCTAATAGTTCCAGTCCTCTCAGGTAACTGTAGATCTTCTCAGATCACCCTGGAGCTGATCAGTGGCTGAGTCATCCAGTGGTTGTTTTCTTCTTTCTTCTTCTTTGAGGTGATTTTACCTGATCAGCCTCTTTTTCTTTCTCTCCAATCAACTCCTGAATCAAGTCCACTGTTCCCCTGAACAACATCTGGAGCGACCCATTTTACCCAGATGTTCAGAGAAATGAACTATAACCAGCAGGAACAACATCTGCTGTCTTCATCCTGAAATAAGAGTCTGATTGACACCTGATTGATACACAATCAGTGACCTCACCGACTGAACCACACTGATGTTAATTTGAAAAGACGAATATTCCTTTTTCTTCACTTCCTGTAAAGTAATAACATGTTTGATAATTGTTTCTTTGAGTTTTAAACTGGAACAGGATGTGCGGTGTTCCCTACACATAGCTGGCTTCAAGCAGCAAAACAGCTAAACAAACAGATAAAGTCCTAACAAGTCCATCTGTACAGAGATGAAACCTCCAGACTCACCTCAACCGTGTGTCCTGTCAGTCTTTTGCCGGCGTCACCGCTGCCGAAGTCGCCGGAAGCCTGAAAGATCCAGAAATGAGATCTACTGATCCACTAATGAGATCTGATGATCCAGATCACACGAGAACACAGACGCTCACCTCTTCCGGGTCGTCGTAGTACTCGCAGAACTGCTCGGCTGCACGAGGGTCTCCCACCAGTTTTACCGCCGAGATTAAACCCTGAAAACACACAGAAACACCTGCTGGTTCAGAACACGCCGTCCTGCAGAACCGGGACTCCTCTGAAGCCCCGCGGGCCACATCCAGAGGAGGAAGCATCTCCTCAGCACTCGAGCATTTCCTGCACTGGCACCCCCGGAGCTTACGGCCAATCAGCTTCTCCCGCAGGTCCAAACGTGTAAAACAAAAGCATTCATGGCATTTCTAACATGCACGTATTAGAGACTGTAAAAAATCCCAAAAAGTTGCCACTTCATGGAAAAGACAAAGAAAAATATGATGATTCTTACATTTATTTGGACTTTTGTAAACCGTTTGAACCCAAATTACTTCATGCTTCAATCAGCTCCAATTATTTTCAAGGAGGTTAAAGGAAAACATCATGATTTTATTTCAAAGAGCTGATGATTTGACCCACAACAAACATCGACGAGTTCTCTGAGGAGCAACGACAGGTGAAACATCATGAAACAAGTCGAGGACAACATCCATGACCAGGTCCAGGTCCATGGTCCATGACCTCCAATCCCTCAGACGTCACGGAGTCCATGACCTCCGATCCCCCAGACATCATGGCGTCCATGACCTCCAATCCCTCAGACATCATGGCGTCCATGACCTCTAATCCCTCAGACATTACGGCATCCATGACCTCCAATCCCTCAGACGTCACGGAGTCCATGACCTCCGATCCCTCAGACGTCACGGAGTCCATGACCTCCGATCCCTCAGACATCATGGCGTCCATGACCTCCAATCCCTCAGACATCATGGCGTCCATGACCTCCAATCCCTCAGACGTCACGGAGTCCATGACCTCCAATCCCTCAGACATCATGGCGTCCATGACCTCCAATCCCTCAGACGTCACGGAGTCCATGACCTCCAATCCCTCAGACATCACGGCGTCCATGACCTCTAATCACTCAGACGTCACGGAGTCCATGACCTCCGATCCCTCAGACGTCACGGAGTCCATGACCTCCAATCCCTCAGACGTCATGGCGTCCACGACCTCCAATCCCTCAGACGTCACGGCGTCCATGACCTCCAATCCCTCAGACGTCACGGCGTCCATGACCTCCAATCCCTCAGACATCACGGCGTCCATGGATCCCTGACCTCACCTCCGATCCCTCACGTCACGGAGTCCATGACCTCCAATCCCTCAGACGTCACGGCGTCCATGACCTCCGATCCCTCAGACATCATGGCGTCCATGACCTCCAATCCCTCAGACATCACGGCGTCCATGACCTCCGATCCCCTCAGACGTCCATCATGGCGTCCATGACCTCCGATCCCTCAGACATCACGGAGTCCATGTCCTCCATGACCTCCAATCCCTCAGACATCATGGGGCGTCCATGACCTCCAATCCCTCAGACATCACGGCGTCCATGACCTCTCGATCCCCTCAGACATCCCTCACATCATCATGGCGTCCATGACCTCCATCCCCTCAGATCCGACCTCCGATCCCTCAGACATCATGCGTCCATGTCCATCCTAATCCCTCAGACGTCACGCCTCCATGACCTCCGACCCCTCAGACATCACAGCGTCCATGACCTCCAATCCCTCAGACATTACTGCATCAAGAGCTGTCAATCATCCATGGCTGAACACAGACAAGGTGCCCCACATTACCTCAGGTAGCGCTGCACATTACCTCAAACTTGTCGGGGTCAGCTCCTCCTGCCTGACCCACAAAGATCCCGGCGCCACGGTCAAGCTCCATCGGATCCGGCGAGCGCTCAAACTTCATCACCTGGGGTTCTTGGTCGCAGTCCGGGTAGAAGGTCACCTGATCCTCGTGGACAGCGAGCGCGAACAGAGACCAGGAGTCCACCAGGCTCGGCACTTCGAAGCTGGCCGCCTCATACGACGCCTCGGAGTCCGGCTCGGTGTAGAAGAACTGCACCCGCTGACGGCCGGACCGCACGGCGCCGAGTTTAACGCCGACGTACATCAGCTTCTGGGCCCCGTCCGTGATGGAGAAGAGGACCGAGGCGGCGGGGGAGGTGGGCTTGACGTGGAAGATGAGGGAGAAGTGGCGGTACAAAGGGTTGGGGACGTGGGCCAGAGCCGGCTGGCCCGTCGTCAGTCCGGGGCTGAACCGGTAGGCGGGTTCGCCGCCCGGCCCGGGGACCTTCGGGATCTCATCTCCTGGAGGGTCTCCGATGAGCTGGAGCAACGTGACGGAGCTTTGTTCTGGAAGAGACGCAAAAGAGGATTAAAAGGGAAAAAGTGAGCACAGAATTAGGAGGAAAATAAACCATCTCATCACAGAGCGTTCGTATCGGGCCAGTACGACTTCAGAGGGACGACTCACTTCCTGTAGCAGCGAGGGGAACCTGGTTGTCTGCAAGATGTTTTTATCTTTTCTGTTTGGCTCAGTTTTTATATAAATTACGCCACGTTGAACAAAGTTGCCCGTCGTTGTCCTTCTGAGGTTGTATTTGCAACAGACCGACTACGATGAGATGATTTTATTATGATGATTTTCTCCACACATGCAAACAAAAAAAGCACAGAATTAAACGAGGGCGCGCTCACGTGCACACGACTGCAGCAGCTGCAATAAACAGCCAGAAATAAAGTTTAAAGTCAGGACGAAGCACAGGAACGATCAACTGTTCATTAACAACACTCTACTTAATTTTTTTTTTTTTAAGGAAACTGAAAAAATACAGGTTAGGAAATATTTTGAACTGGGCAAGACGCACTAAATTAAAAACAAGTCTCCAAGTAGACTCCAGGTGGCGCTGTAGCTCCTCCCCCTTTAACCGCCTTCACGACTGTCAATCAGCTGTTTTATTACAACCACAGAGATCTAAAACTGACAAAAGTTACAATTTAACAAAAAAGTTGCTGTTTTGCATATAAGACAGAGATTATATTAGATTTTTATATTTCAAAAATTTATATATAAATGTATATTTTCAAGAAATTATATTATTTTTTAGAAATTTGAGATTTTATGACAAAAAATTGCCTTTTTTACAGCAAAGTTGCGGTTTTACAAGAAATAAAGTGCTTTTATAAAATAAAGTTGTGATTTTATGTCAAAAGGTTGTGATTTTGCAGCATGAAGCTAAACGTTATTTCACAAATGTTCTCATGTTTCAATCAAAATGTTCAATTTTTAAAACAAAACCGCACAAGTTTGAATTTAACCCCCAAAAAGTTTGGAATTTTGAATTTTTTTTAAATTTTGTGATTCTGACAAAAAGTTCAATCTGAAGTTTGTGATTTCATAAAAAAGTTTGAATTTTATATCAAATACTTGTGACGTTGCAAAAGTATTTTAGAACAAAAAGTTGCAATATCAAGCTAAATTTTTTTTCTTTATTAATGCTCTTTACAACAAAAACATTTATTTCTACACAAGTTCCAACTGTACGATGAAAACGTGCAATTTTGCAACAAGAATTTGTGATTTTAGGACATAAAGTTGCAGTTATATAACATGATATTTTATTATGTCATATAATCAGAAAGCCACAGTGAAACCACAACTCCTAAAAGCAGCAACGATCTCTGTGGACTTTCAGGGACTAAACCAGCTACACAGAGCGAATCTTTCTGCAGCAGCGTCTGAGACGGAGCAGGAAAACTGCTGATCTTCCAGTTCCCATCATCTGAAATGAAGGGAAACGATGATGTTCTCATACAGCAGCATCACGAGGGAGCAATCGCTTCGTCTCAGCAGACGCTTCGTGGTCTCTCACAGGAGATTCATGTTCACATGAAGCTTGAATTCGTGCACCGAGGCTCAAGGATGTCAGCTGTCAGAGTTTTCCAGGTTCATAAATGATGGGAATATCTTCGCGGCAACATTACTTCATCCAAAGAAAGTAACGGAAATGGAAAGCATTAGCAAGACGAGGAGAAGAGAAAACAAAAAAACTATTATTCACAATCAGAGATGAATCCAGAGGAGCCGGACTAATTCTTTATGCTGAAGAGAATTAACCTCTTCCCAGAGGTTTTTCTGCACCATCAAACATCTGCTCTGGGATTTTTTCTCCATTTTCTTTCAAAAATCTTGGTCAAAGCAGACAGAACGTTTGTCCTGACGCTGATGTGTCGGTCTTACAGGTACGTTCGTTATGCTGCTGGATCTGTGACAGGGTTGGACCCTGCAAGCAAACAGGAAAAAGAAAAAAAAAGAGCAGAAATACTGAAATGGCAGGATAAACTGGAAGAATAAAGAAAGAAATGAGAAATGATGCTATAAGAACTGAACTGAGGAGAAGTAGTCTTGATGAACTGAAGCTCAACGTAACTGTCAGCTGTTTTTATCAACTCCAGTAACTGGGAAATTCAACTCAATGCAACTTTATTAGTAAAACATCTATTACGATACAAACTGTATCTCTATGCTTTTCAGAGACCCAGATCATGACTCCCAATCTAATATTAACTTCAACTAATATTAATAAATCTTAATTAAAGAAACAATGGAAAGTAAAAACAAACACTCCCCTGGTGACAGAAAACCCTTTAAGCCAAACAGTCAAGGAAAAACTCCCCTTTAAGAGGAAGAAACCTCAATTAGGACCCGGATCAGAGGGACTTTTCTGATGAAGACCAGCTGGGTAAAGAAAGAAAAGAGGAGGGAGACAGGACAGAGAGAGGATGGAGGACAGAGATGAAGGAGGAAAGAGAGAGGATAGAGGAAAGAGAGAGGATGGAGGACTGAGAGGAAGGAGGAAAGAGAGAGGATGGAGGACTGAGAGGAAGGAGGAAAGAGAGAGGATGGAGGACAGAAGGAGGAGGTGGAACAGAGAGGAAGGAGGAAAGAGAGAGGATGGAGGACTGAAGAGGAGAGAGGATTAGAGGAGAAAATTGAGAGAGGATGAGAAAGAGGAGGAAGAAAGAGATTGAGGACAGAGGAAGGAGGAAAGAAAGAGGATGGAGGAAGGAGAGGAAGGAGGAAAGAGTGTGGTTCAGTCAGTGAGGTCACTGATTGTGTATTAGTCAGGTGTCAATCAGGTGACTCTTATTTCAGGATGAAGTCAGCAGATGTTGTTCCTGCTGGTTATAGTTCATATGTCCAGATGTTGTTCAGAAGAACATCGTACTTTGACTAAGAAGTTGACTGGAGAGGAGAAGTCAGATAACGAAGAGCAGAAAATGAGGCTGCTGAGATAAAATCACCTTAAAGAGGAAGAAGACGTAAACCAGGAAGAAAGAAGAAAACAACCACTGGTTGACTCAGCCAATGATCAGCTCCAAGGTGATCTGAGAAGATCTACAGTTACCTGAGAGGACAGGAACTATTAGATGATGTCTTTGTGAAGCCAAGGTATCAGCCAAGATATCAGCAAGAAGCTCCCACAAAGTCCCACTGATGAAGAAAACTTGTTCTGAAGAGGTTCCAGTTCACCAAAGATCACTGACTGAAGACACATGGAGGAACATCTATGGACTGATGGAAGCTAGATGGTTCTGTTTGGGTCTAGACGACCCCCAAACACTGAATTACAGCCACAGAACCCTGAAGACACTGAAGCACGGTGGAGACAGCATCATGATCTGGGGATGGATCAGTCTGAAGACACCAGGATACTTGAAGAGGTCGTGTTTTCTGATGCTGAAGAGGAAATGTTCTTAAATGGGCGTTTACAGCGACCCAGTATTTATGTAACAAGCAGTTCCGACCCAACTGGTGGTGGTCCGATCCTAAACACATGTTTGAGACGCGTCATCAACGCGGGTTGTTGTGCTGTCTGCACCTGTGGCTACAGCTAAGCCCCGGACCCTGAGGGATCACATCCAGCTGAGGCTCGACCCGAACGGGTTGGTCAGCTTCCCACTGAGGGCACCTGCTACCGGTCCGTCCCACAGCGCCACAGCTGCTGCAGCTGTTCCACCAATCACAGCTGTCAGAAGAAGAAGCTGCGAGGACGTGAAGTTTACTTTAACCAGGGATGACAACGTGACTTTCTCATGCCAGTTCCTGCTCTGATTTCAAACATCTTCACATCTGGAAGCTGTCCAGTCTGACTAACGAAGAACCCAGTAACACCCAGTAACAGCACGAGCGACGCCTGCCAGCAGGCTCGTATCAGCAGCATCATCTGCACCGTTACGCAACAACTGCACACATGTTTTAAGGTTTCCTATCAGAGCTCCGATCGCTTTCTCATGCTCTGGATTTATTCATATTTCCATGAGAACCGAAGGGCAGTTCAACCTCTGGGGACGTTTCCAGAAGATTCCCACAGACGCTCGGTACCATCACTGAGGTTTCTGCCGTGGTCACCTGGCAGACCAGCGGTCACCTGGCAGACCAACGGTCACCTGGGAGACCGGCGGTCACCTGGCAGACCAGCGGTCACCTGACAGACCAGTGGTCACCTGGCAGACCAGCGGTCGCCACAACGGAGCAGAAACACCCGTCCAGTCATCTGCTTCTGTCAGACATGGACTGACCAAGCATCCACGTCCGTTTACGTGCACAACCGTTCAGGACTACATGTGGGCAGCACAGCTGTCACGGATGTGAACTACAACTACAGAGACCAAAGCTGTTTCCTGTACCAGGCTGCGAGTACGTTTATTTCTGCTGGACCTCCATTGACATGGAGGTCTGTGGAGCCTTTGAACCAGCACCTGGTGGTCAGTCGAGGAACTGCAACATTTGCGCCTGCTAGTCCGGCTTCAGCCCAGAAGTGGGGATGCTGGTCCTCGGTTCAGACCAGCTTCAGTTGGAGGAACCTCGGTTTCTCTTTCTCTTTGAGATGAATAAAGTATCTATCTATCTATCTATCTATCTATCTATCTATCTATCTATCTATCTATCTATCTATCTATCTTCTCAGCGACTTGATTGTACTTTGAAGTAGGGATGCACGATAACTGTTTTTAAAACCGATACCGATAACCGATAACACACACATATACCTAAGATCATTACATCAATACTATGAACAAAATCAAAAATAGTTTGGACTCTAAATGAACAGATATTTATTTTTTCCATTGAAAAACTATTGTGAAGCTTCTCAAACATTTTCATAAAGCTATCAAACAAACCTATTTGATATCTCACATCAACTTAAATAAGGTTCATTACTGACTGATATAAAAAAAATAAAGGCTCCTTGAATTGATGGAAATACATGCATCAGAATTACAAACTGAAAAAGATTAACATTTAAAGGATTTTGGCTTGTGGTTCCATTTAAATTAATACCTTTAATTAAAGTAAATTAGGTTCAGTAGTTTTTTGTTTTTTTATCTCATGGAAGCTTTAGATGAGAGGAATGAGGGAGAGGAGAGACTGCTGCTGGCTTGCGCACGTTAGCATTAGCTCGCGTTAGCACGATTTCAAAACTCCATGGAAGTGATTGTTATGTTGTAGGTGGCTGATCAGGTTTTACGTATTAAAGCTTGTGCTTCCCTCCTCGTAGAATTCACTCGGAGGATTCGTCACAAATAACCACCAAACTATCTTCTTCTGAAACTTTAACAAAGTTCCACGCCGCCATGTTTGTTGTGATCAGTACACTGTGCTCATGCTGCATTCAAGGTCTAATGTAAATTCCTCCGTTCCCTTGTTTGCTAGTTGTTCTTTCAGTCTTTTCTATTTTTTTCTTTTTTATGTGTAACATGAGGGGAAATACTGTAAATATCGATTCAAGTTAACAACTACTAAAATTATGACCGAGTTAACGAGTTGTTTTCTGGCATGAGGGGGTATTCTTGATTTTCCTGATTGAGAAGTAGTTTTTCTGATTATGCCGACGTCACCTGAACATAACATTCACTGCTGGTTATTCAAGGCTCAGAGGGAGCGAGACACTGCTGTGTTGACAGAAATATAAATGTTATCGGGGCTATTTGTCGTGATATCGGACTTATTGGAACGACGTCATAATTTCCTGTTATCGGCCCGATAGTTATCGTGCACCCCTACTTTGAAGCTTGCGTTTCCTCAGATTATGAAAAGGAGAAAACGTTAAACGTGAAAATACTTCCAAAGGAAATCTTTAGAATAAGATTTAAGGGTGTTTTGTGCAGCTTATTTTATATTCAGACACCTTAACAGAACTAAACTGAAAAACTTCAAGTCTCTGTGATTTCACGTTCAATGCAGCTCAAACTTCTGCAGAGAATATTTCCTTTTTAATTCAGGAGACTTTTGACTGAGAGGAACAGGAGACGAGTCACAGCCCTGAAGGAATTCGTGCTTACAAATGACTTAATGCATATTAGGTGTCAGGGGATCACTGAGGTGCAATGTTCATGTTTTTGAGAACACAACTGGAGAAATTCAATACCTCAGTGGAAAAAAAAAAAAAAGGAGACATCGCCAGAGAAAAGAGGCATAACGGAGGGAAGGAGGAAATGAGTGTCAGATGTCCATGGGAAAGTGGAGCATGAGGGACGCTGAGACGAAGCCCAGAGCCGTTAAAGCAGGCTGACATGTCACTGTGGAACTAATGGGCTCCTCCAGAGGTTTACGAGCGTGGAGCGCCTCCGTCCTCCCCGGAGGAGGAACGAGGAGACAAGACGAGGCGTGAAGGAAGGATCTGCAGTTCAGGGCAGGAAACACAAACTGTGAGCTTGATGCACACAAGTCGGAGGAGAAGAGCTGCTCGTTTGGCTTTAAAATGTTCAGAAAAACAGAATTAGATGTAAACCCGAGTTCCCACAGTCCAGCAAACAGAAGTCAGCTTCGCTCTGACTTCACTCTGACCTAAAAGGTCCTTTTTATGACAAAAACCGCTCATTCAAACCCTCCGCGGTCGCATAAAAGAGCTATTATTGTGAGTAATTTTACTGCCTTTAGCATTTGCGTGCACAGTGTTCAGCTCACGCCATCGCCTCGGGGCGAGCTGAGCCACGCCGGGTTTGGGTTCGAGAGTCGTGAGACCGAACCAGACGGCGTGTCATGTCTGGTTCTGACCTTGACCCACGCTCCAATGAGCCGGCAGCTGAGCTTGGTTCCGTCGCGTCTCTTTAAGGCCTCTGACCCAGCCCCCCCTGTCGTCTGATTGGTCCGTTTCCAGCAGCACCTGATGCGAGTGAAGTCTAAAGACAGAGATCCTCTCAAAATCACAAACAACACACCCGACAGGTGCACGATCACTTCCACGGTGTCACACACCTGACAGGTGATGTATATCAGACAGTATTATATACACTGCAGGTAAATCTGACTTCAAAATGATGCAATGTCATTATTTTCCTGTCAGAAGTTGAGCTGCTGCATTTTGTGAGACCAGAGTACAACGAATGACAATAATCTGAACAAGACGCAACAAAAGCTCCAGGAACTCTCCCACCTGTACCTGATCAGGTGTTAATGTAAACCGCTCTGGATCAGATCTGCACATTTAAAACTGATTAAATCCGGGTGATTCCCTCCTCACACTGAAGACCCGCCCTTCATCTCTGCTCATCTTCTCATTGTCTGCGCGACGCTCAGCTGCCAGCCGTCATGTGTCATGTGGGCGACCGGCGGTGCCCTCTGACCTCTGGCAGAGACGCCCAGTCGCCCCGTCCCGTCGCAGCCACAAGGCTCCCTTGTTACCAACCGCAGCATAGCTGCACTTTCCCCCAAACCGAGCTCTCATTCGACACAGACTCTCTCCTTTCCCACCCGCTCATAAATGTCATCCACGCCCACCACAGATGGCCCGACTGACACCGACTCTCTGCGACTCCGCAGCCGATCAGGAATCCTGACGATCCGACGGCGCTGCGTGAACACGAAAACTTCTCTTCACTGTTTCGTTTCGATCCCAAGATGCAGTGAGATGTTTTCACAATTCTATGGAGCCCCAGAGATGCCACAAGAAAAAAACAATTCACAAAATAAACAATCAAAAAGGATCATAACTGTGTGTTTTCTCTTTTTTGTTTTCTTCCCCAGTTTTTTTTTTTATCAGGATGGTTTATTTTGTCGTCATGCATATTTGACACTTTTTACTTTTTTTTTTTATATATCATTTTGTAAAATGTCAGTTCTTTTCATGTCTTTTCTTTTTTTTTTAAGAGATTTTGTGATTTTTAATTTTCATTTTATGACACATTTTTTTCAAGTAAACATTTTTAAAAAGCACATTTTATGACTTTTTCACATTTGACATTATTCTCCTCTTATTATGTCTTTTGACTTTAATGAATTTGTTCTCATGTTTATGACCTTTTTCCTCGTGAACGTTTGAAACACATTATCTGTTCTCCCATTAGGTCTTTTTCCTTAAGTTACAACTTTATTAACATAGTACGACTTTATTTTCTCAAATTTATTCATGGATAAAAAAAAAAGTCGAAAAGTTGAAATTATTTTTAAGGTTTTTTTCCAACATTATGGCTTTTTCTCATATTATGGCTTTCATTTTAAACTTATTATACAATTTTATTCAAATTTTTTTAAATTTCATAACTTTACATTTTTCTCCAAAACTATTTAACACATTTTAAAACATTATCCTTGCTTGTTTTTTTCTTATAAAATTATTCTCTCAATGAATTTATAATAATTATTGGTTATTCTCATATTAACACGTCTTTTATCTAATTAATAATTCTACATTTCTTCCTTCCTTCCTATAAACTGCCGTTGTACTGACTTAATTGTTCTTATGGTTTTAATTTCATGGATCAGATAAAAACTAGTGGTTCCATCTTCTCAAAATTTAGATTTTATTGTCTCAGATTATAATTCAACAACAGGGACTGAACTCCACCTGAACTTCCTTTCCCTCGATTGTTTAGTTGTGATTTAAATGCACCAAATATAAAAAGAAACATGCTTTTATTAACATGCAAAGAGGGAAAAAAACAAAACAGAGGACATTAAAAAAAATAAAGTTCAGACCAAACAGATGAGCGACAACAGCAGCTGGATTCAGATGTATCACCACTCAGGGATACATCTCAACCCACCGGTTACCTTTAAAGGTACCAGCTGACGTGCACCCGGGCCGCCCGGGCTCCTGCGCCGTTTCAGGCAGGAGGTCACACTCCACCGGGAGGTACCCGTTCTCCAGGGACGCCCAGCAGCTGTCCCGCAGGGCGTGGCAGAAGCCGCGGCTGGGCAGGAGCGGGGGCGGGGCCCGAGGAGGACACCTGGGGGCCAGCAGGAGGCAGAGGAACCGCTCCGTGTCGCGCCCGCACCCCGCCCTCACGAGCCACGCCCACTCTTCCAGGACCGCCCCCACCTCCTCCACAGATGTGTGGTTGAAAAAGTTGGGCAGCGTGAAAGAGTTTGGCGTTTGGCAAACGGGCCAATCGGAGGGCACGGGGAGACAAAGGGGGGCAACAGTCGCATTGGTGTCAGAAACATCAACTGGCCCCAGAGCGGCCCCAGACCCTGACCCGTCCCTGTTCCCGTTCCCAACCCCAGACCCCCTCCTCCAACCCCTCCCCTCTGAACCTGCCTGTTTTTATCCGTCACGCTCTCCGTCTTCTGCGTCACGCCTCCGTCAGTCGTCCAGGTGGTTGGGGGGTGGTGTCCCACGTCTCCACGGACTTACGGATTCCTGTGGCCACATTGATGATTTCCTCCCCAACCCCGGTTAAGTTCCCATCCTCCTTCACTGTGCTCGTCCCTGCACCGCCGGTGGTCGCGCCGCCGGTCGTGGTCGCACCGCCGGTCGTGGTCGCACCGCCGGTCGTGGTTGCACCACCGGTGCTGGTCGCGCCGCCGGTGGTGGAGGAGGCTGCTGTAGTCTCTGCTGGTAGTCTCCGTGGTGGGTTCTGAATCACTCCTCCAGAACCAGGCCTCGGAGCTGCCGGCGTAGAGGACCAGGACAAGCGTCCACATCTGGATCGTTGCCATCCCGCTGGCTCCCGTTTCCCCCAGAACACCACCTGCTAGCCGGGTCTCTCAGCAGCTGAATTCCGGGCTGTTCAAGAAGAGCCGCTGAGCATCCGCCGAATGAAGGCGCAGACACAAGAAGCTCCTCACGCTCAGAGAGACCCTCCCTCCACAACTCCCCGCTGCTCAGAAGAAGGAAAAGAAGAAGCCTTACATGGATGGAAGAGTGGGGGGGGGGGAAGCATGGGGGCAGGCTTGAGATGTGATGATAGATGTGATTACTCAGAGATGCCCCAACGCAGTAAAACTCCTCCCCTGAAAGACTTGACGAGTGGCTCCCTGAAGGCTTCGTCTGCAGGATGGAGGGTGAAGACAGCAGCATTCCTGCTACCAGACAGACACACCGGTCCTGAACAGAACCTCCCTCAAACTGCAACAAATGCCTTCAGTTCAGTGGATTTTATTTGGAGCAAAGAGTCATTTTGGTGCATAAATCTCCGTAAAGCAGATAGTTTCACATGTGACTGCCTGCAGTCGTTTGAAATAATTACACCTCATCTGTGTAAGAACGCTGATGGAAACGCAACAATCTGGTGCACGTTTCTCAGTCCCAACTAAGGCTCCTTTAATGACGTCTAAGGGCCTGATTTACTAAAGGTTTGCGTGCGTAAAAACGTGTGCAAACTTGACACCACCCGCAAACCAATGCGCAAACTGATCTACTAACAGCGTGCAAAGAGGACTGCGCCTCTCAAATGAGCAAAATAGCACACGCTGTTCATTTAGTTCTTTTGCCCTGATGAATAATCAATATGGGGCGTACCCGCCAGAAAGCGCTAAATACTGGGAGGGGAAAATGCAAATAGGTTCATTTACCACGCGCAATGAGATTTACCAACCCTGAAAGTAATTGCGGGGATTGTGATTGCGTCTGTATTTAATACGTTCGAAAAGAAGGTGCTAATCTGCCCAGCATTACGCACCGATGGCTGCTGTTATTGTGGCAAGGAGGCGACATCGCCAAAATCAAAGAATACGCAGAGAGAGAGTCTTTCGGACTCGTGTAAATTTGTTTGGAATGAATGAAAACCAGATAGTTGAAACTTAAGGGCTGATTTGGAGCCGGTCACAAGCACATGCAAAAGGAGAAATATTTTATTTGAATGTTAAATCGAGTATTATTCAGCAAAAGGTTGCCACAGGAGGCACATTCATTTTTTTATTTGTGATAATAAATAAATCACGTGTTTTCATGGAGAAAAAGAGTGTTTCTTATTGTGCGCCTACCTTGTTCTGCAGTTGGCTCTAGCGTGTCAGACCCCAGTATCCCAGTTAGTTATCTGCTCCTCGCAGAAGGTGAGCTGCACCTGCTGCTCAATGCTGGTTAGAGGCATCTCTTCCCCAGGCCCTCCACCGTCTTGTTTGCCGAAGTTTTATTAAAGGCCACTTTTTCTTTAGTTCTTCGCCTTATATCTTGCCACCTTCTTTTAACCTCATCTGCCGTTCTTTTTGTCTTACCAACTGCATTTATTCTATCGCAGATTTTCTCCCATATTGCGTTTCTTTTGGTGATGTTTAAATGTCTTTGCTGTAGTTCATGAATGTGTTTATTTGCCTCTTCCACTAATATCTCTAACTCCAACTCGTCAAATTTCATTTTGCGCTTGCGTCTATCCTGCTTTCCAGCCAGACTCTCCATGGCGCAAACCGTAAGACACGCAACACCTCATTTAAATACTGCGGTTTGCACCTGTTATCATTTGCGCGAGCATTCTTAGTTGATCACCCGCAAAACACACAACAACAGCACGCGCAAACTTTTTCAGTGCACACGCAATTTAGTACTCTTTATTTAGGATCTTAGTAAATCAGGCCCTAAATGTGATGGCAGTGAAAACATAAATGTGTCCAATGATGCTTTACAAGGCTACGGAGTTTCCACACCTACACACCTTTACAGTGATCCCTCGCCAATTTGCGGTTTGAGTTCCGCGGTTTTAGTTATTCACTGATTTTTCTAAAATATATAATATAATTTTTAAAAATTTTTTAAATTGCAAAAACATCACAGGATGTTGTGCGCGTTCCCCCACAGCGCAGAAATGCTGTGAGCCAGCCTGGCCCCTTTAAGAAGGTGGCCTCATGGGTAATGATGTGGCCTTATGGGTAACAGAGTGTGTGTGTCGTGGGACGGCAGAAGAAAACGGGGTTAGATGAAAGGTGGAGTGAGCATAAAATGATGTAAATGTATTGTAAGATGTAGTGCTGATGAAACATATCGTGGGGACGATAGAAAAGTGTGTATCGTGCCATTTCTCTTCTATCGTTTCTATCGTTTCTAACCTAATTTTATCAAATATTACAGCAAATATGTAATTAAATAACCTACAACGATAAATTTGATAGAATCATATCTACTTCTACAAAGTAGCCTTTTATGTTTGCACTTTTATTCATGGTTAATGCCTTAAACAGAGTTCTCTTCAACCCTGATGTTTACTTTAGACACTTTATATTGGTTTGCAAACTTTGCACTACAAGGTTACAGATTTCAGAAAGTTGAAAAATAATTTGTTTATTTTTTATAGCTGAACTTTAGTGCAAAAATGTGTTTTTCCTCTCAGAAACTGTTGTGCACTTTAAAAAAAACATGAAAGCTACTGTACCTCTGTACCTACCTGTTTTTGCTGCACTAAAATGTATGTTTGTGACAGTTCAGCTAAATGTCCTTTCAAAATAAATGTTGAAAAGTAAGCAATGACATTTTTGTCAAACTTTTCAGAGAATAACTGAAAACATACTTTATTATGGTAAATCGCGATATATATCATTATCGTGATATAAAATAAGTCCATATCGTGATATATGATTTTTTCCATATCGCCCAGCACTAGTAAGATGTATATCGATATATATCGTATCGTGAGCCAAATATCGTGCATCGCATTCGTATCGTGACATTAGTGTATCGCTACAGCACTAATCATCTACGCTGCTGGATTTCTGTACAATCTGCATTTGATTCATCTCTGCTTCCTCTCTTCATTTCGTTTCCTCCGTCACTTTCTCCGGGATCAAACAGTCGGACCGTGAACCCCAAAAACAGATGGCACTGATTTGACGCCAACTGTGGCCGGTTTTCCTGGTGAGAACAGGAACTGGAACCAAAACAGAACCGAGAGCCTGGGGGGGGTCACATGATGTCCGGAGCTGAATTAAATGTGGATTAAATTCAAACTGCAGTGGGACTTTGGTTGAAGAAAACAAATCTGAGCACATTAAGAAAAAAAAAAAACTCCTCTGGAAAATGAACACGACAGCTGGCAAATGTGATACGTGTTGATACCGACGCAAAACAAATGACCTGCAGCAGAACAGATGATGTAATTTCCCTTATTCTAAAAAGGAAAGGAGGGCAATGGAAAGAATGAAAGAATGAAAGAATGAAAGAATGCAGTCCGTTGCTTCATTTCACACACGCCCCATAATCACCGCAAACTACAGCACGAAGTCAACGTTCTGCAGTTTCGTCAGCTCAGAGTCGGGATGAGCGGCGCAGCTGGCGGGAAGCGTAGCGGCAGCGTGAGGGACGGCAGCTGAGAACGGGGAGGCCGTCTCCGGGGACCGACCCCGTTAACTCATCCCAGAAAATCCTCCGA